>PVJA010021659.1:15864-35401 GCA_004027025.1 Myocastor coypus
AAAAAAAAAAAAAAAAAAAATTTTGGGCTAGGGTTGTAGCTCAGTAGTATAGACCCTGCCTAGAAATCATGAGGCCCTGAGTTCAGTTTCTAGAGCTGGGTGTGGTGGCACATGCCTGTAATCCCAGCACTTGGGAGGCTGAGGCAGGAGGATTAGTGAGAGTTCGAGACTAGCCTGGGCTACAAAAGTGAGCTCAAGGCCAGCCTGAACTGCATAGCAAGACCCTATCTTAAAAAGATGAGAGAAAAAGAAAAATCTGGTACCAAAAAAGAAAACAGTTTAAAAAAAATGCCCCTTTGAAAAAACTAAACATCTTTTTCTTTCTTTCCTTTTTTTTAAAGTGAATCAAAGCCAGGTGTGGTGGCTCACGCCTGTAATCCCAGCACTCGGGAGGCTGAGGCAGGAGGATTAGTGCAAGTTCGAGACCAGCCTGGACTACAAAAGTGAGCTCAAGGCCAACCTCAACTGCATAGCGAGACCCTGTCTCAAAAAGACCAAAAAAAAAAGTGAATCAAAATTTTTGTTCATTCATTTCTTGCATTTGAAGTATTCTTTGATGACATCCTTGGCCAGCAACTCTTTGCCATAGTCCTTAACCACCACACAACACAACCAACCACTTTTCAAGGTTTTCCCTCATGGTCAGTTTTATAGAGACCTACTCATTCTCAGAGTTTCTTGTTGTCATCAACCTTAATTAGGTTGACTTGGTGCTCAGCACAAGGGCTTCCTCTAACTTTACATACACAGGCTCATCACAGTTGGATGGAAGAACATGAAGATGGGCTTGGTGCTTGTTTTGGAGGCTTCACAAATTCCACACAAGGCCATCATAGATGAGGGCGGTGTTCAGCACCTCTTGTAAAGCAGTATTGATGGCCATTACACCTCCAGCAGTAATGCTTTCCCCCACCATGGCAGTGGGTTACAGGTAAAGCCCAATCTTTTTTTTTTTTTTTTTTTTTTTGAGACAGGGTCTCACTGTGCAGTTCAGGCTGGCCTTGAGCTCATTTTTGTGGCCCAGGCTGGTCTAGAACTCACACCGATCCTCCTGCCTCAGCCTCCCAAGTGCTGGGATTACAGGCATGCGCCACCACGCCCGGCTCTAAAGCCCAATCTTGAACACACTCGCACCTCCGCCTCTGTGAGACTTGGCGGCAGCAGGGGAAGAACTAAACATCTTTTTGTAAGATTCCAAACTTTAGTGAAAGCTTTTTTAGAAATATGAGGATTTTGAACAAATTCAATTTAGAAACCATTTATGAAGGGATTTTTTGTTTTGTTTCTTGTGGAGGTGGGGTGGGGGAGAGATACTGGGGATCAAACTTGGGACAAAAAAAGTGCCCTTGCCAGGCAGGCATTTAAGCTGCTGAGCTACCTCCCCGGTAGGAGTCTGAGTTTTTGGATTCATGAAGCTTTGATGGAACAAGCCACGCAGTGACATCTAATGGTGTCCAAGATAAGCTGGGCCACAGAACAACTGTTTCACAATCACCACATAAATTATTCGGTAAGACCCTGCGTGAGCCATTCTCAAACTTCAAACCTTCGAACTCTTTTGATGACTTATTTTCCACCGCCAACCAATTACCAATTCCTGCAAATGCTACTTTTCAACAAATAGTTCTGAATGTCTCCTGTGTGCCAGGTGCTGCTCTAGGTACAAGGACACCATAGGGAGCAGAACAGAGAGAGCACTCATTTATATGGGGTGTTTATTCCAGGGGGACACAGGACCAGAGGCAGTAGGAAAAATAAAGGAATATTTAATATGTGTGGTGGCTATGTGCTAAGACAAAAGGGGAAGGGGTTGTGAAAAACACGTTGCTTTTTATAACAGTCAAGGAAATCCTTGTATATGCCTAAAACATATCAATAAAATCTGATGGTATAAAAATTGTCTAATTAAATAAAAGGGAGGGGCCAGCCAAATAGCTCATCAGATTAGAGCACCTGCTTAGGTAAACACAGCAGCTGGGGTTTGATCCCCTGGCGTGCTGTGCCAGCCCGCCTCCGGGGCCCACTGAGACAGCAATTGACACTGGGCATGGTGGTGCGCACCTATAATCCCAGCACTTTGGAAGCTGAAAACAAATGAATCACTACAAGTATGATCTCCATAGTGAGTCCCTGTACACCCTTACTAAAACCCAAATAAATAAAATAAATAAATAAAAATGGGTAAGGGCTGGGGTTGTAGCTGAGTGGTAGAATGCTCAATTTGTATGCACAAGGCCCTGAGTTCAATCTCCAGTACCATCAAAACAAACAAACTTAAAAAAAGTCAGGCTGGGTGTGGCACACGCCTATAATCCCAGCACCTAGGAGGCCGAGACAAGAGGAATGCTGTCAGTTTGAGACCAGCCTAGGCTACAAAGTGAGCTCAAGGCCAGTTGAACTGCATAGAGAGACCCTGTCCCAAAAAGACAAAAAATTAAATAAAATTTTGAGTAGATAGTTGAGGAAGAAATCTCTGATTAAGGTGATATTTGAGCAGAGATTTTTTTTTTTTTTAATTTAGTACAGGATCTACAGAGTCTCACTATGCAGATCAGACTCATGGTGATCCTTCTCTTTTCGCCCTGCCAAGTGCTGGAATTACAGGCACGTGCCACCATGCTATCTCAACCATCCATCTCAGCAGGACTGGCACAACAAGCTGAGATTGAACCTAGTCCCTTTGTCTGCTTAAGCAGGCACTTTAATCCAATGAGCTATCTGGCCGGCCCTCTGAGTACAGATTTAAATGAAGAAAGGAGACACACACATACCGAAGGAATAGCAGTCCAGCAGGAGAAGGGCAGGGAGAGCGTAAGAGCCCTGAAGCAGAAACAAAGCTCAGTGTATTGGAATAACTGGGACAGGATTCAGGGAGTGCCAGAGGCCCATGTGGCCTGAATAGGATGAACAAGGGGAATGGTAAAGAATGAAATCTGTGATGTAGCCAGGAGCCCGATCATGTGTAGCACAGTAGACTGTCCTCTGTGCAAGACAGATGCCCAGCATGATGTGGCTGCTATGTGGAGCAAGCAAGGGAGAAACCAGTTAAGAGGCCACTGCATTCACACAAGTGAGAGGTGGTGGTGGCTGGGTCTAAGGTGGCCACAGCAGGGGGAAGAGAAGTCAGATTCTATGCACGTGGTAAAGATGGAGCATATAGGATCTGCTGCTGGACTAGATGAGGAAAGTGAGAGAGCAAGGAGGAATAAAGAGAAATTCCAAAGCTAGCACCAGAATGGAGTCAACAACTCTTCCCTTCTGTTATATCCATTTCCTCCCCATCCCCATTCCCATTTTTCCAGTTAGAGACACCACAGTGTCTCACCTGGCTTACTGCAGTGTCCCTGCTTGTCTCCTGCCTCAGCCTTGTCCCTTTAATCTTTCAGCAGCCGGGCTGAAAATCCAGCCATGTCACTCTCTGCCTCCAATTCATCTCTGTCCCTCCCCCATGGCATGTGGAATGAAGTAGAATCTCCCCAGCAGGGCCCCGAGGTGCCTATCACCTGACTCTATACCTCTCTGACTGCAGCCTCCTGCCCCTCCTGGGCACACTGTGTTCCCAGAAGACTGCAGCCTGACAGCTCCTGGGTGGTTTTCACACCTCCTTGCCTTTGCTCCCGTTCTGTCCTTGGCCTGAGATGCTCAAACCCTAAACCTTATCCTTCCTGGAAAATGGTTTTTCATCCTTAAGGATTCAAATTCAGCCTGTCTCTCACCATAAAGCCCTTCCTGGAGCCCCAGGTATAAACGACTCTTCTTTCATGTCTCATCTGTATTTAGCTGGCCTTGTCTATTACACTGCAGTTTGTTTTCCCATCTGTCTCCAGTACCAGACTAAAGCTCCTTGAAGGCAAGAATCACATCTTAGACTTATTTCTGGGCCCCGAGTGCCTGGAACACCGCCTACACAGGATGGTACACTTCGTATCTGTTTGCCAAATAGATAAGTGGATGGATGGGATGCATGGAATTAGCTAAAGATGATTGCTGGTCAACTGCACCTATACGTTAAGGAGGCTAAATATGGTGTAGGAATACAACTCTTCCCAAAACAAGAGGAAGGAAGGCTACCTCAGTGACTGAGATCACAGGTTTTAGAATTAGAATATGGTTTTAAATTCTGTCTCTGCTCCTTGCTGTGCTATGAACTACTATGATCCTCGATTTATACACTTTGGAGAAATGAGGAATAGCTATACATGCCACCATGGTCATTGTTCAGACCAAGTGAGGTAATGTGTATTTAAAGTAAAGCAGAGAGGGCTGGCGAGATAGCTCAGTGGACTAAGTGTTTGCTTAGGCAAGTGCAGGGACCTGGGTTCAATCTCCAGCACCACATACTGCATTAGTCCCACCCCCAGGCACACTGAGCAGGCTACTGAGACTGGGCATAGTGGTGCATGCCTGTAATCCCAGTGCTGGGGAGCCTGGAAACAGGAGGATCACTGCAAGTCCTAGCTGCATAGTGAGACCCTGTACCAAATACATCTTAAAAAATAAAATAAAGTAAGGTAAAGAAAACTGCAGCATCCTGACAATTGGCACCAGAAACCCTATTATGGAAACACACACACACACAAAAAAAAAAAAAAAAAAAAAACTCTTTGCTGAGAAACTGTCCCATGAAGAGGTTTGAATAGAAAATGAGACCGTGAAAGATCATGCTGTTAACATCTGCAGAGGAAGAAATACTATTTCAAAATAAACTTTTCATCTTAGGATAATTTTTTTATGAGCAAAATATGTTTATTGGGGGAAGAAAGCTACTGTTCAAGAGAGGGACAGGAGTGGGGGAAAACAGAGTGAGTGGTCCCCCATAATTTTAATTTTACAGATAAATTGCAAAATTAGTGCTGAGATGGTCAAGATAGTGGTTCATGCCTGCAATCTCAGGACTCAGGAGGCTGAGGCAGGAAGATCATTGGGAGTTTGAGACCAGCCTGGGCTCCAAAGTAAGCTCAAAGCCTGCTCCAACTGCGTAGCAAGACCCTGTCTCAAAAGACAAAACACAAACAAACAAAAAAAAGCCAGAGAATTCCCACAAAATCCTCACCCACTTCCCTCAATGTTAACATGATACTTTTGTCAAAGCAAGAAATCAGAGTGCTATTAATTAAGCAATTGAGGCTTGATTCTGTTTTCCCTTTAGCAGGTCCAGCATCCAGTCCAAAATACCCCAATTAACAATTACTTTTCCTTAGCCAGCAAAATGGCTCAGTGGTCTAAACCGCCTGTGGAGGAAACTTAAGGCAAGTGCTGGGACCGATCCTCGATCCCTGGCACCACAGGCTGCACACCCCCACCCCAGGGCGGGCTGAGCCAGCCATAACACAAACAAATAAATGAGGTTTAAGAGAAATAAATTAAAAAGTCTTTAAAAATTTACTTTTCCTTACTATATGAAGATGATGGAAGTCTCAAGACAAACCAGAGTAGGAAGAGGAGGAAAAAAGAGGGAAACAGGGTAAGTTGGGAAGGACTGAAAAGAAGAGATCAAAAGAAAGAGGGAGAAGGTGACCCCACCTGCACTGTGTCATCCTCCCCTGGGGAATGCCAGTGAGAGGGTCTAGTGCCAAAGCGAGGCCACCCCAGAAGACAGAAGGACAGAGGAATGAAAGCATATGTGGCCCTGGGGACACACGTGCCCAGTCACAGAAACCTGAGGAGGCATTCATATTTCTACAGAGGAAAGAGTTGATATTTCTACCATCTGAACTCAGAGCCTCAGGCTTGGGATCACTGTGGTGGCTACTGCTTTTGTACTACACCACTTGCTCATCTTGTGCCACTGTTGCTGACATCTGGGGACCCACTACAAGTTACCCTGACAGTCACTGTTAATGAAATGAGCTCAATTCAAGGTGTCATAGTGTGTCACGGTAGTTTTCAAGGGGCCTGAAGAGATCCGAAAGCCCACAAATAAAGGGCTCAAAACAGCATTATGGTACTAGCTGAGATTATTTCTTCTTTTACTGTGCTAGGGATTAAACCCTGGGATTTGCACACATTAAGCAAGTACTCCACCACCTAGTCATGTCCCCTCTTCTCTTCTCTTCTCTTCTCTTCCCTCCCTTCCCCTCCCCCCTCTCTCCTGATTCAAGTTCCTTCCCTTAACATCACCCCCTAGATCATTATGCAGATCAAAATAGACTCACAACCCGACACACCAAACCCACTTTATTAGTGATGACTATTAGGGTAACTTGCAAAGACCTAGATATCAGCAGCAATGGCAGGCAATGAGCAAGTGATGTGATACAGTAGCAGTAGGCATAACAGTGACCCCCAAGCCCGAGGCTCTGAGTGCATGTGGTAGTCTTGGGCTCCCCAGCCCTGTCTCTCTTCCTGAGAGGTCTTTCTCCCTTCCTCCATCTCCCATGCCCACCCCAGTTCTAGGTCAGTCTCCAGGGGTTTCACTGGCCATCTGCCTTCCGGAGATGGGAGGGGCTAAGGTCAGAGACTGAGTTCCAGTGGCAGAGAGTAGCATAATAAGCCCCCAAGTTTTCCTTTTTTTTTACTTTTTGGCAGCAGAGAGCTGGGATAGGGGTGGGGTATCTGGAGTCAAACTCGGGACCTATGTCGCGGAGCCATAATTTCGGCCCTCAAATTATTCTTTTTTTTTTCTTTTTTTATAGTTTGGCCAGCTCAGCCTGCCCTGGGGGTGGGGCTGGCACAGCATGTGGTGCTGGGGATTGAACCAAGATCTCTGTGGTTGCCTCTGCTTATTTAAGCAGGTGCTTTAGACCACTGAGCCATCTCGCCAGCTCACAAATCATTCTTTTTTACTGAATTAATCAGTATTTTTTGCACCATATTAAAACATATATTTCCAAAGTACTTTTACACCCATTGTCCCAAAAGGCATTCGGGGTGTGCCTGTCCTACAATGAGGTACCTGTGCCTCAAAGGTTGAGCATTGCCCCAGGCACCACAGCTAATTCCATGTGATCTAGGCCCAGACATTGCTCTCACCCCTTGGACCCCAGCCACCTATTAGCTTCCACCATCCACGTTTACCCCAAAGAGAGCCATTCCTGTTCTCTTGGTGGAAGATGGGAAAGCCCAGGTTCAAAATATAGAGAGTTTCCCAAATGTCAACATTTTAGCCTTAACAAATTTATTTGAAAACACATTTCTTCAAAATAATTTATTCCTAAACAGCTAACGCAGTGGGGGAAAGGCGGTTGTCAGAGAATGAATTGAACAGACAGGATAACAGACAGGTTAAGGGGAATAATTAGAGGCTTTTTCTTCCTTATTCAACAGCTTCTTTTTCAGGACTGTCAATCACTGTTTATCACACTTGAAGCAAAACAATGATTTTTTTTTTTCTCCCTCTCTGAAGCCAAGAGAATGAAGACTACCAGAAAGGCAGGACCAGCACCAAGCAGGCTAGAGGTAGAGCAGCTTGCAAAATTACTCACAGCAGCCTGGAAACTTGGGGCAAGGGGATGCTTGCAAGTAGGAAGGCTCTAGGGAGTAGCTACTAATACACCTGGTAGGGAGGGGAGAAGATATTTTTGGAGCTCCTACTTTGAGTTGGACTTTGTGAAACCAGGCCTTGGGCATAGGAAATACGCCCTCTGTCCCTGAGCTATGCATCCTTTATTTAAATTTCTTCACAGTCCCACCAACTGGGACACTTGTGTCCCTGTTTCACAGATGAAGACACTGAGGCTCACAGAGGTTAAATGCAAGCACACACACACAAAGGAATGCATAATCTATTTGCACAACAAGGATTAATATTTGGATCCCACTAGCAGTAAAGTCCCTATCCTACTGGGACAGAGGGGACTAAGGCAGAGAAATCTAGCTCCAGGGAAAGGAGGAGGCAGAAGGAGAGCAACTGCTCATCCCAGGGGCCCCAGGATTAGGGAGGGAGCACACACTTACTAAAATGGGTGCCTTGATTGGTTAATGCCATGTGACGTTGGAAAACCTGTCAAATAAAGTTCTGGGCCTTTTCTTTTACTTATTTATTTTTTCCTTTTTTCAACTTGGACTCATAGTAATCCTCCTGTTTTCAGCCTCCCAAACACTGGGATTACAGGCTCACACCATCATGCCCAGTCTCAATCACCATCTCAGTGTGCCCAGGGTCAGGGCTGGCACAGCACCCCAGTGATTAAACCCTGGCCACTGCGCTTGCCTAAGCAGATGCTTTAGTCCACTGAACTATCTGGCTGACCCAAAGTTCTGGCCTTTTAAGTGAGCTCAGCCCCAGACACACCTTGGAAGAATGGTACCCGTGGAAGATGAGAGCAAAGGTAATGAGCACACCAGGGAGAAGATCTGACCCAGGAGTTAGAGGAGAATTCCTGGAGGAGACTCTGGCTGAGCTTAGTGGCAGCTGTGTAAGTGAAAGTAGAGAAAAGGAAAAGAGAAAAGAGAATTCCCTGCAGAGGAGACACTAAGCAAAGCTACATCTGTCAGAAATAGCACAAAATAGAGAGCAAACTACTACCAGATAAAATTTGAATGTTTAAAATGAAGGTTAAAAAGGGATCATTAGCTAGGTATGAGCCCAGTACTTGGAGACTGAAGCAGGAAGATCACACACTGGGGCCAGCAGGAGCTACACAGGAGAGACCCTGTTTAAAAAAGAAAAACAAAACTGAGAAGTGGCCCCTAATAAGGTGGTAGCTGGTAAGAGTTCATGCCTATGAATGTTTGTCACAAGCCAGATACTTGTAAGGGAACTCGACACACATTATTCACTCATTCATCCCACAAATACTTACTGAGCACCACAGGGCTGGCTATGTGATGTACAAGTGAAAATTTTCAGTGCGCTGTGAAAATTCTAGCCCATCCTCATTCAAAAGTACTAAGATTTTTACTTTTTTTTTTCAGTCTCTCTTATTGCCTGTCTGTCTGTCTATCTGTCTACCCTATGTGATGTTGTATCCCTGGAGTGCAGGAACATAGGCAGGGCAAGAACAGAACTGGCACCTGCTTCCCCACCGTAAGACTTGGTTCACAAGGATTATTGCCTGACTCTGAGCCCCCCCTCACTCATACCCAAGGCCTCTCTGGGGGCAGGAGGTGACAGCTGTTGGTGGGAACAGGTGGGAGAGCAGGAACATGACCCCTCTGGAAGACATGGGAACAACTGCAGCAGGATCCCAGGTGGACTGCGCATCCAGCACCTACACTCCACTGTCTCATCAGACCTCATTTATAAAACATGGATTTAAAGAAAAATTGTTAAGAATTTCAAGATCATGCCACATAGCATTAAATGCCAAAGGGAGAGTCCCCAGTGGAGAGTGAGCCCTGTGCAGCCATCACTGGGGAGTCACCCCACATTAAGTTCTGGTCTTGATTCTAAGGGAAGGAAGTGAAGAAGAGTTGAAAATCCTACTCCCTTGCTGCTTACATTCAACCTGGGGGAGCAAGCCAACAAAATTAATAGGAAAAACATACAGTACCTTCACTGGTAACATGCACTGTAAGGAAATTGGTACAAGAAGAGGGCAGCATGATGGTGCTGGAGACAGCACCCCTTTTCTGACGGTGGGTAGAAATAGCCTCATCAATAAGATGACTTCTGAGCAAGGATTTGAAGGCAGTGAGCCTTAGCCAGGAGTAGAGACTGATGACTCCGCTGAGCAAAGCAACAGCAGCTGCAAGGGCCCTGAGTCAACAGTGAGCTGGCGTGGTGGCTCCCTGTTTTCCCTGTAATCTCAGCATCTTGGAGGCTGAAAACAGGACAATCACTACAAGTCTGATCGATGTAGTGAGACCCTGAGCACCCTGTACACCCTATCCTAAATACAGAAAGAAAAAGAAAGAAGAGAAAAGACAAAGGAAAGGAATGAATGGAGATTATAGTTACACATAATTCTTTTAAAAAGTTCTTCAATGATGGATACTAGAAAAAATGAGGCAGTGGCTAGCACTATTGCATTTAGTTTTGAATGGCAGCTTCTGAAAAAGCTAATATTATTTTTTAAATAAATTTTATTTATTTGTTTATGTTATAGCTGACTCAGCCTGCCCTGGAGGTGGGGCTGGTGCAGCATGTGGTGCCAGTGATCAAACCACAATCCCTGTGGTTGCCCAAGCTTGCCTAAGCAGGTGCTTTAGGCCACTGAGCTATCTTGCCTGGCCCTAAGAAGCTAATATTATTATCATCCCCATTTTACAGAGATACAAAGACTAAAGTATAGGAGAATTAAGTAGCAACATGCACAGGGATAAACACAAATGGTAGAGCTAGGATTCAAGAACAGGGAGCTTGGCCCCAAAGCTCTCTCTCTCTCTCCCATTGTAGGATGCTCCCTGCATTACATGGGAGGGAAGAGCATAGTTAGATTTGCACTTTGCATCACTCCGACAGACTTGTGGGAGACAAAATTGGAAGACCAGATTGGGGTCTAATGCAGTGGTTTAAGCAAAAAGTAATAATGAGCTGAACCAAAGCAGTGATAGCAGCAATGGAAGAAGGGAGAGACCCATGAACGTAACACTGACCAGTAGATCTTGGTGAGCTTAGGTGGGCAAGAGTGTGGGATCTGTTAAATACAGTTCTCATATTTACAGTTTGGCTTAATAAAACAGCTGAGACAGAATAAACAAGAAGAAGGAAGGAGGTAAGGAATTACTTTATTGGGGGACATATTACATTTCCCCACTGCTTCATATAGGAGAAAAGATTCCAAATTGAGATCAACTCCATTTATTGTTGGTTGATCTTATTGATAAGCATCTCGTTAGTAAGCATTGTGTTTTCCTCAGACGCCATTAGACAGAAAAGAGGAAATGGGGTTAATATAGTGCCTCTAGGTTCTGACCTAAATACTTGCTTCCAGAGCATGATTTTCCATAGCCACCCTCATTCCCACCCCAATAGGTACGGTTCCTCCCAGAGCTTGACTTTAGCGTTAGCTAAATTTCACATTGATAAAAGGATAGAAATTTGAAAGCCAGACAGATTTCACATTTAGAGGCTGAGGTTTAAGGAAAACGACACCACTTCTCCAGTGTGAAAGAAAATAGGTACATTTATTTAACCTTCCTGAGTCTTGATTGTCCCAATGTAAAATAAGAGTAATGAAAATGAGTGATTAGGGACAGGGAAGTAGCTCAGAGTAATATGTGCCCACCTGTCAAACACAAGGTCCTGAGTCTGTTCTCTGGTGCCACGCAAACATACACACACACACACACACACACACACACACGATGTGAAATCCTCACTTCCTGATGGTGTTTGTGAGTTCTGCTTTACATGTGGGCAGAGCAAAGACAGCAGGCTTTGATGGCCTCGCCTGATTTAAGTGCATTCCAGCCTGCTCTAGGAATATCCTCTCCCCATCTGAGGTACATAAGTTTACTAGTGAGGCTCTTGTGACCCCAAGAGTGTCTAACACACCGCTTCTGTCTGTAGCCTCACTACAGAACCTGTTGGTCTCATCAGCACCAACTGTGTGGACAGCTCCTTCTCCCAATTTCCTTAATTCTAATTTCCGAACCTGGCTCTGCCCATGGTTCTGATCAGTATTTCTTGCCTTTCTTGCCAATCCCCTCCCCATAGGTTTGGCATACCAAAAGTACCTAACGTTGCCTTTTTTAGGGCAGGCCTGGTGGCATATGACTATAGTAATCCCAGCATTTGTGAGGCTGAGGCAGGAGGGTCATCACAAGTTTCAGGTCTGCCTGGGCTACGTAGTGAATTCAAGACCAATATAAACTACACAGAGACCCTGTCTTAAAAAAAAAAAAAAAAACTTAAAAAATAATAAAGCAGATTAGATAACATTTTTTTAAAAAAACTTTCTCAGGTATGTAAACTTCTAATTTTTTTTTCAGAACTGGAGGTCGAAATCAGGATCTTGTACTTGCCAGGCAGGCACTTGTGCCCCTGAGCTATCTCCCTGGCCCCCTAAACTTCTAATCTTGTGATCTTCTGTCACAGACTTCAACTTTTGAGGAACTTTTTACACTGTAACCTACCAAGGCTGATTTTAATATAAAGTTTATGTTTTGCGAACAGTATAACCTTTACAGGTTTTAAATGAGCCCCTTCTGGGTTGGAATCAATATTCTTTATGGTCGCATTCTCTCTGATTTTATTCTCCATATCTTAGGAAAATGCTTATGCAGCTGCCTCAGTTTTATACAAATTACCAAGAGATTAAGGACATATTTGAGGTGGAGCTTGGTGGATAGTCTTATTTTGAGGATATGTAGCTTAAACTGGTCTCCTTTATCTTCTCTTGCAGAAACAAGCATGGACTATAGAAAGAAAAGAATTATATCTGCTACTATGGAAGATGGTGTACTTTAACAATTACAATAATAATAATAATAAAGAAACCCGGGTGTGGTGGCTCACGCCTGTAATCCCAACACTTGGGAGGCTGAGGCAGGAGGATTGGTGTGAGTTCAAGACCAGCCTGGGCCACAAAAGTGAGCTCAAGGCCAGCCTCAACTGCATAGTGAGACCCTGTCTCAAAAAGACAAAAAAAAAATACAGTAGTTTTAAATTTTTGACATATAAAGTAAAAATATCAAAAGCCACAAAATGATTTTGCAGTTCCTTCAACTGAAGTCTTTTTTCTCTAAACTTGGTCCTGAGTTGACACCAGAACTCTGGTATTACAGTGCCTGGTGGAAGAATCCCAATTGAGAGTCCTAAAAATACTCAACTGACCTCCCTTCTGGAAGGCTGAGGAAGTGAGCTAGCATTTATATGCATGCTAGACTCTTAGTCAGATGCTTTACAATGTTATATCAAGAAGTTCTGACAGCAATCCTGGGGGTGTGGTCTGCTGTCACCATTTCACAGATGGGAAAGCTGAGGCTTGAGAAGGTGTCATAACTTCCTCATCACTCAGTGTCCAAATGGCAAAATACTACATCTGTGGGAAGCCACTGTCTAGGGACATCAAGAACGCCTGTGTGGGAACAGACTTTACAGATATCATAGGACCTGAAAGTTATATACAAAGTTGTTGGTTCCAGGATGAAAGTGGAAGGTTCCAGAGCATCCTCCACAGCAGTCAGCAGCACCTCTTCAAAGTTTTCTTAGAAGCACTGGTTCGTGCTGCATTAGAATCACTAAGTGAGCATGTGCAGAAGACAGATAGCTGGACTTCACCTCCAAAGATTGAAATTCAATAATTCTGAGGAGAATATTGAAGTCTGAATTATTAAAAATTTTTAGGGCTGGGGAGATAGTTCAGTAGAATAAGAGGTCCTGAGTTCAGTTCCCAGTACTGCAAAAAAAGAAATTCTAAGCAGTTCTGATGCATAGATTTGGGGACCACTGTTTTGGGAAGGCTTTAGAAGTCGCACAGTCTACACACACACATACACACACACACACACACACACACACACACACACACACTGCTTTTGGTTATAAAACAATCCTCAGGGATTCAGAGCCATGGCATAGTTTGAAGAAAGAACTAGAGCCCCCATAAAGTGATCACATAGCACTTAGAAAAGGGTTAGATAAAAATGATTTTCAATCAGTAGTGGTGACCTGTGTTAACTCAGGAACCCGAAAACTTCAGTTGAGGAATATGACATTAGGACTATCCAATGATCTATTCATTGGAGGTCAGAAATAACTATTTCCACAACAATCAGTTCTAACTATTTGTGCATTGTTATGCCACATCCTCTGCTATCTGGTGCTTCTTTCTTTCTTTCTTTTTTCTCTCTTTTTTTTTTTGTGTGTGTGTGTGTGTGTGTGTGTGTGTGTGTGGTACCAGGGATTGAACTCAGGAAGTTGCACTTGCCAGGCAAGCACTTATTCTACTGAGCTATCTCCCTGGCTGGTACCTCTTTCTGATGGTCTTCTAGTTTATCTCTGGAGAACTTCCCCGGAGTTTGTCCCATTACACTTACAGGGAGGCTATACTTGTAGGTTCTCTTTGAAGGCTTCTGGGTAGGCACCTGATGCTTCTGTTTTTGTGTGTTCTGAGTAGAGTGGCTGGAGGGGTCTAAGACATGTTTGCACTAACCTGCACACTAAAAGAGACCCTGGGGGATGGTGCACTTCCATGTGCTATGTGAATGGTATAAACTGTGTAAAGGGAGATACTACTTTTCAGTTTCCAGTCAATTTTCACCATGTAGAAATGCAGGCATTACCAGAGCTTATGCTTTAATGGTAAGGAGGGGTAAGTTATTTATTATACTAGAATTTTCTAAATATTGGCTCAAATTAAAATTTTACAATCTATTTTGTTTAAGCCAGACAAAAGACCACATCTGGCCAATTTACAAACCCTGTTAGGAACAAAACTCAGCAGAAAGCAAACCCCTCCTTGAATTTTGCCTGGCTTCAGGGAAGGCTGCCACATCTGCCTGTGTCTGCCAGAGAGTCACTTCCATTCGAGAAGCTGTGATTCTAAAGAACTTAATCACTCCAGACTTATTGATTTGGCCACTTGCCAGAGTGAAGTGCTTAGTATAGTCTTTGCTTTGAAGGAGAACGGCTGTGACAAAGACAGTTCTTACTCACACACACACACACACACACACACACACACACACAAATCTGGTAAATGTTTCTGAAACATCATTCTGACATGTAGACTGACTGAAAATTGCACTGCTAAAAACCACTCATTTATGATTACTTTTTTGACTCAAGGCAAGTGGCCGATTCAGTGCTGTTAGCATGCCAACAATAATACTATATTCCTGCTCTATTCCTTTCCTACTGTCTATATCTATATCCCTTTCCTACTATTTTCCACACCTATCATAGGAAAGGCATATCGCCATTGATAAGCACCAATGTCTGCAGTTGGTGGAAACTGAACTTAGCATTGCTACATAGTGAAGACTAACCTTACCCACCCAGACTGCCCTTAAATTCACAGTGATCTTCCTGCCTCAGCCTCTGAGGTTCTGGGTAGGATATGAGATATGCTCCACCTTACTAAACTACACAAATCTTGGACATTGTCAGATTCTGTGGTACACACTTGCAATTCCAGCACTTTGGAGACTGAAGCAAAAGAATCACTGTAAGTGATTTGAGGCCAGCTTTAGCTACATAGTGAGAACTTGTCTCAAAAAAAAAAAAAAAAAATCACCCTTGGACAGCCTTCCTGTTGCAGTGGCAGAGGAAAGGCATCAGTCAGCAGGTGACAGAGACCCTTTTTGCCTTGTAGCCCCAATTTCACCAGTCCTCTTCATTCCCACTCCCTGGTGAGTGAGAAGTGTGGTGGCTACATGCCTCTCCTGAGAAAGAAATCCTCAACTAGGTGGGAGTTTCTGAAACAAAAATAGTGAAAAACATGCCCAATAGAGAAGTAATCAAGCTGGGTGTGGTGGCTCACGCCTGTAATCCGAGCACTTGGGAGGCTGAGGCAAGAGAATTAGCACAAGTTTGAAAGTTTGAGACCAGCCTGGGCTACAAAAGTGAGTTCAAGGCCAGACTGAACTACATAGCAAGACCCTGTCTCAAAAAGACAAAAAAAAAAAAAAATATATATATATATATATATATATATATATGAAGTAACAAAGCCAATCTTCTAGGGTCATCCTAGCTTTTTAAAAGCAACTGGGCTCTGGATCCACAGATGAAAGGCACAGTCCCTTTAAGAAGTGTCTGTGTATGTCAAGTTTTCACTCAGAGTCAAGTATATGATAGCGCTCGCCAGAATGGGAAAGGAAGAGAAAGAGTTTCAGACTTGACTGAAGAGCCTGCCTATAGCACTCATGCTTATGGAGTCCTTCCATGATCTATAAGAATAAGCAGGTGGAGTCGGGGATAGGGGATCAACCTCACAAAGTGCAGAAAATGCCCTGCAGGTGGTTTTGGTTCACTGTCCTTTCCACTCCCACAACACCCTGCTTCTAATTCTGAGAACTGTTGGGCTGGGAATGATTGCATGTTATTTGACACCCATGAAGCGTGAACCTGAGACCTTTCCTAATACGGGCCAAACTAACCATTTCTAAAGAGAATTATTCAGTGTTTTGTTTTTGTTTTGAGGTGAACTTTAAATATTATAAAAACTAACTTCTAGAAGTGAATGATCCAATGATATGGATTATTTAGAGTTGTTGTGGCCCCCAATTTATGGAATCTACAAATGAAGTATCTATTAAAACCCAAATATTTTATTTTATGTCTTTTTATTATTGTGGCTGGCTCAGCCTGCCCTTCAGGTGGGACTGGCACAGCATGTGGTACTGGAGATTGAAGCACAGTCCCTGCCGTTGCCTAAGCTTGCCTAAGCAGGTGCTTCAGACCGCTGAGCCATCTCACCAACCAACACACAAATATTTTACAAAAGAAAAAAATACATATATGTTTGAATCTCCTTTCTTTTTCTTTTGAGACAGGCTGGCCTGGAAATCGTGGTGATCCTTCTGCCCCAGCCTTCCAAGTGCAAGTGTGATAGGCCTGCACCACTACACCATTCACTAACATCTTATTAAATAAGATAGTGGTTGGGACTTGACATATATGAAGATTTGATGTGTATTTGACATTTTCAAAAACTATTACATTAAAAGATACATTGTCACTAATCTCCCTCAAAATACTTCCCTTCCCTTTGCAAGCATTTATCCCATCATATTTGCTACTTTCTGAAGCAGTTCTGGAAATCTTTCATGTCTTTACATGGTGCAATTAAAACTATCGTGAATGCTGCTGCTGGAGAGACAGGCTTGTCCTTGGCCACATTCATTCACAGGGTCTGCACTGTGCAGCTTCTGGCTCTTCCCTCAAATCCAAATGGTCATGATAGCTAAACATTTTGAATGGATTCAGGATGCTGAGGCAGCCATAAAAACACAAAGTGCCAAGGGGCTGGGCATATTGGCCCATGCTTGTGAGCCCAGTCCTCGGAAGGCTGAAGCAAGAGAATGGTTTGGTTTGAGACCAACCTGGGCTACAGAGTGAGCTCAAGGCCAGTTTGAACTACATAGTGAGATACTGTCTCAAAAAGACAAAAAAAAAAAAAAAAAAAAGTGCCAAGAGCAATTGTATAAGTGTGTTTCAAGCGAGTGCATATGTTTTAAAGGGGTTAATGAATGATAATGTGTCCTTTACTATAACCAAAACAGTGAGAACTAATTCCATGTTAGACCGATTGACCAATTATTATGAACAAACAGAGCTTTATTAATAAGGCTAGCCACTAGAACTAAATCTAGTCACTGGACCCTTCCCAGATTGCAGATTTTAAATGTCCAGCTAGCATCTGAATGAACATCCCACTTCTTAAAGATCAGAAACTGGTCAGGTCTAGCTCTTTATTTCATCTCTGCCTAAATACCTTCTTGACTTCTATGGCAACCACAATTAAATGCCATGGTTGTTGACTCAAAGTCAAGAGGAATCCTTCTTTGTAGTTAGCTGTTTTCCTTTTATCTCTTTTATGTTTGCAGCATCTTAAGGATAGGGAAGCGGTGAAGGAGTGACATCTTAACAAGGGTGGGGAGGGATTGAAAGAGTGACAATATCTTAACAAGGTTGAGAAAGGAGTGAAGGAGTGACAACATCTTTTCTTTTCTTTTCTTTTTAATGTGTTTGGTACAGGGTTTCACTATGCAGCTCAGACTCATAGTGATCCTCCCATTTTCAGCCTCCCCAGTGCTGGGATCACAGGTATATACCAGTTACATCATCTTAACTAGGGTGGGGAAGGCTAAATTACAGATTCTTTTTCTAGGATAAAATTAACCCAATTGAGAGTTGCCACCCCCTCCATAACAATTTTATAAATTTAAACATTAACCATATTTTTGGATCATACATATAATTTCAGCACTTGGGAGGCTGAAGCAGGAGGATCAATGTGGTTCAAAATCAGCCTGGAGCACGCCTGTAATCCCAGCACTCAGGAAGCTGAGGCAAGATGTTTGGTGCAAGTTCAAGACCAGCCTGGGCTACAAAAGTGAGCTCAAGGCCAGCCTCAACTGCATAGCGAGACCCTGTCTCAAAAAGACAAAAAAAAAAAAAAAAAAAACAGCCTGGGCTACAAAGTGAGCTCAAAGTCAGCCTGAGATGCATAGTGAGACCTTATCTCAAAAAGACCCCCCCAAAAAGTAACTTTTTGTCTGGCTTCTCTCATTTACCATAATATCTTCAAAGGTCATGCACATTGCAGCATTTATCAATATTTTATTCCCTTTTATGGCTGAATAATATTCTACTGTATTCATATATGCAATTATTTATCCATTCTTCTACTGATTTACTATTGTAAACAGTAACACTGTGAGCAGGAATATATACGTGCAGTCTGAGCACCAGTTTTCATTGCTTTTGGTGGTTGCTTACCTAGTAGTGAATTGCTGAGTTAATAGGATAATTTTGCTTAACTTTTTGAGGAATCACTCAGCTGTTTTCGATAATGAGTAAACTATTTTACAATTCCACCAGCAATGTCATGGAATTTCTTTCCCTTATGCATTCTTTTTAACATTTGTAATCATCCATCTTTTTAAAAAAAAAAATATGGCACTCTCACAAGGTGTGAGGTGGAACTTTGAGGTTTTGGTTAGCATATCCATAAGGACTAAAAATGCTGGACATCTTTCCATGTTTTTGATGGTTTTGCATATCTTCTTCAGAAAAAATATCTATTCAAGTGCTTTGGCCATTGTTGGCTTTGTTTTGTGTTATGTTGTCTCTCTGAAGTGGAGTTTCACTTTCTAGGTCAGGCTGCACTTGAACTCACTTTGTAGCCCAGACTAGCCTCAAATTCATGGCAATCCTCCTGTCTTCCCCTCCCCAGTGCTGAGATTACCAGCATATACTATCTTGCCTGGCTCTTGTCCAATTTTAAATTAGTCTTTTTATTGTTGAGTTGTATGAGTTCTTTGTGTATTCTGTATAATAGATCTATATCAGATACATAATTTACATCTTCAACCATTCTGCATATTATTTTCACTTTCTTAACATCTTTTGTTAGACAAAAATTTTCAACTTTTATGAAATTTGACTTACTTTTTTTTTCTTTTATTAAGCATGCTTTTTGTGTCATATCTTCCATTGCCAAACCTAAATCATACATATATGGGGGGACAGAATGACCATTCTTCCTTGTGTGTCAATAGACTTTGTAGGGAAAAATAAAGATGGAAGCAGGAGCATGTAGTGAAGATTTTTGATATGAGATGGTAACTTGGACAATGGAATGGTCTTAAGAAAGGCAAGAAGAGGCTTAATTAAGGATGCCTTCTGAAGTGGAGCCAAAAGATAGGTTTGTCTGGGATATGAAAAATATTTGAAGGGCCAGTGAGGTAGCTCAGTGGACTAAGCACCTACTTAGGCAAGTACAGGGACAGGGGTTCGATCCCCAGCACCACATACCAAGCCAGCCCTGAGCCAGCATTGAGTCTGGGCATGGTAGCACACACCTGTAATCCCAGTGCTGGAGAGGCTGAAAACAGGAGGATCCTACAAGCACAAGCTACACAGTGAGACCCCGTACCAAATAGAAGAAGAAGAAGAAGAAGAAGAAGAAGAAGAAGAAGAAGAAGAAGAAGAAGAAGAAGAAGAAGAAGAAGAAGAAGAAGAAGAAGAAGAAGAAGAAGA
>PVJA010021660.1:0-35285 GCA_004027025.1 Myocastor coypus
CTCAGAGGTGTCCCAAATTTCCTGGTCAAGGAGATTATGGGACCTCAGAGGAAAGGGATGAATGAACTGCAGTGCATCTAAGGAGAGTCACCCAGAGAAAAACATTCTCTCAGGCTTTCACAGAAAGTAAAATGGCCAAGCAATGGCCGTGACTCGTCCCGAAGGCTGACACTAACAACAGTTCTACAAAGTACTGTCTATGGTCTCAAATTTAATCCTGAGGTGATTTGACCCTGGAAGATATGAAAAAAAAAAAAAATGAATGTTTAGTTATACAGGTCTTGCTTCGACTTGCCCTTGACCAGCCAGCAAGAAAAAAAAAAATCTCTTTAATTACAATGCATGGAACGTAGAGCTAGATTGGTGAGTTGAGCTTTAGGAGGCTTAGATTCAATAGCCTCCAACATCACAAGCTTCACTGGTGGCACACTGCAATTGCAAAACCTTTGACTGTGTATGTATCTGCTTCCTCTTAGTCCAAAGAGAAGTATATTCTTTCCTATTTTTTTTTCTTTCTTTTTTCTATGCAACATCAATAGGGAGGTGGGTCATGCCCACACACTGCACTCTACAGAATGATTGTGAGGACAATATGCAATATGTCAACTTTCAAAGAAAAGAAGGGGGAAAAGAAAAAAAAAAAAAGTAATGTGGATTTAGAAAGGTTAATGTTTAATTGTTTGATCAATCTTATATACCTATATGTATTAATCTAAACTGATCTGATGATGAAAATATCTAATATAACCATTGTTAAATTTAAACAATAAAAAAATTGAAAAAAAATAGTAAAAAAAAATAAAATTCAAGGGAGAATGATGATGAAATGAAATGGTGAACATAAGGCTAAATCTAAATATAAGTAGTAAAAAGTAACAATGTCTGGTTTACAGGGATGAAATTGTAGATGTGAGCTGGGCATGGTGGTGCATGCCTTTAATCCCAGCACTCAGGAAGCTGAGGCAGGACAATCACTGAAATTGGGCTGCCTGCACTACATAGTTTGTTATGTGTGAACTCCGTAGCAAGACCCTACCTTAAAAAAGTAAAAGAATGTAAACCACAAATGAAAATGATAGCAAATGTAACAGTTAAAAAACTTAAATAAATATTATGTTGGCAGTCGGGCATGGTGGCGCACGCCTGTAATCCCAGCACTCGGGAGGCTAAGGCGTGAGGATCAGTGAGAGTTCGAGACCAGCCTGGGCTACAAAACTGAGCTCAAGGCCAGCCTGAACTGTACAGTGAGACCCTGTCTCAAAAAGACAAAAAAAAAAAAAAAAAAAAAAAAAAAATGTTGGGCTTTAATCTTCATAATTTCATGTTTTAGATGTATGGGCAGTTGGTGCAACACAGGCATTAAAGATGATGGCTTCGGGGCTGGGGAGATAGCTCCATGGCACAAGTGCCTGTTGGGCAAGTGCAAGGTCGTGAGTTCAAACCCCAGTCCCTCAAAAAAAAAAGATGATGGCTTTGATTGCTAACTGGACCTCTGTACCTGAACAAGGCCTCACACCTAAATAAACACTCGGATGCATTGAAGAGTGAATTAAATGGGTGAGAGTAGAAGGATTTGCAAACTGGAGCTGTGCAATAGCATGATGGAAAGAAAAACGTATAAAACCCATCTCATTTTACTTAGATACCCTGTTACTGTGAGCATTACGGTGTGCCCCTCGGCATTCTTTCCTGTGGACGTAAATCAAACTGCTTGACACAGAATAGGCTCATTACATGCCAGGGCATCCCTGCCTGGAACCTGATGGTAGTGGAGGACTTGTCTGAAGTCACAGAGCTGGAATATCAATCTAGGCACTTGTGATCCAAGCTTGTTTCCCCTCTACCAAATGTCACCTCATCTTTACCTCCTGACTGCTGAGGAGATCCCTAGTGGCTCTCTACCCAGCAGGTGTAAAGAGCTGGTTGATAGCGATCAGTACTGTGTTTCCTTAAAAATAAGAACTGACTGGAAAATAAGCCCTAGATGGTTGTTGCCATGGGGATGGCCAGCGTCATTTGGAAGATTACACCTCACTACTTTCTGTTCTGTGGCCACTTGCAGGTGCCCACAGGTAAGGCAAGGACAGGCTGATTAGGGCTGACAATTTTAAACTCTAGTTTTCAAAGCTGATTATTTTCAGATTAGATCTTATTTTCAGGGAAACATGGTAATAAGCATAGTAGTTATATTTGGCTCCTTACTATGTGGTCATGTTGTGTACTTTTACATGGATTATTGGTGAAATGTGTATTATTGCCATTTCCTGTTTTATCAATGCCAAAACTGAGAGTCAGAGACAATTACATTTCCCAAGGCCAGGCAGGGAGTAATGGTGCACCTGTATTTGGGTCTAGCTCCATTCACAGACTCTATGCTCCTGACCACTGCAGTATACTTTTAAGAGGTGGCTGGTCCCTGAGAAAGTGTCCTGGTGGCCAGCCCTGGTGTCCAAACCTGTAATCCCATCTCTCTGGGAGGCTGAGGTTAAGAGGATCACAGGTTCAAGACCAACATAGGTAACTTAGTGACTTAGGTAGGCCCTGTCTCAAATAAAAAAGGGCTAAGCTCAGCGTAGCTCAGTGCCCAAGCCCTGGTCAGTTCCCAGTGGAACAGCGAGGGTGGGGAGTGTGAGCCCTAATGTCTGGAAAGCGACTCAAAGGCTGTATTGTGGGAAGCAAGTGGCCTTGCCAAATTCAAGTTTGGGTTCAGGCTCTGCTTCTTACTGTGGGACCCTACCCACACACTGAGCCAGTTTTCTCTGTCAATGGGAGTGGCAGCATCTGTGCCAAGGTTGTAGGGGTCAACAGAGATGATCTAGGAGGTGCTCAGTATACTACGATGTTCTCCATCTCAGGTCCGGGAGACCTCAGCTCTGCCTGCTCGTCTGCCTGCTCTGAGCTGGTGCCGGGCTGATGTGGGGTGTGGGAGTAGGCGAAAGCTAACATTTTTCTCCTGCTTCTTGAAAAAGTGACTTGTCATCCTCCGCCCTTCAGCCACAGTGCCTTTTTACTACCTCCACCCCACCCACAACACCCTGCCTGGTGCTAGAGTGCCCCTTCTGTTTCCCCTCCCTGTGGCCCTGCCACTGGTTTAAGTTTGCTCCAGCATCTTCCGTGGGCTTCCAGCACTATACACATGGCCTTGTTCCTGGGAAGTGATCTCTGTGATCCCTGGCCTTCACCTCCATGACCATTCATAGCCCGGTCTGGTGACAGTGCAGCTGGTTGCCACAGACCTGGTCTCTGCTTTCTCAGTCTGTTTCTCTACCTTCCTCTCCTATCTGTACCAGCACTGCTCCTGTATTTGCTTAAACCTGTCATACGTAGGGGCACACCTACTCAGTCAGTTACTTGAAAGGCTAAGGCAGGAGGATTGAAAATTCAAGGCTAGCCATGGAAACTTAGCAAGATGGTGTCTTAAAAAAAAAAAAAATACTGGAATATAGTTCAGTGGTAGAGTGCCTCTGGGTTAAATTCCAGTACAGGCAAGATGATAATGATGATATTGATGATGATGATGATATATAAAACATCATTCATACTATTATTATTTTTTTTATTATTATTATTTTTTTTTATGGCTGGCTCAGCCTGCCCTGGAGGGGTGTGGGGCTAGCGCAGCATGTGGTACTGGGGATCGAACCGTGGTCCCTGCCACTGCCTAAGCTTTCCTGAGCAGGCGCTTTAGACCACTGAGCCATCCTATCAGCCCCTCAAATTTTAAATTTTTTTTTGTGTGTGGGGGACCAGAGATTGAACTCAGGACCCTGCGCTTGCCAGGCAAGCACTTATTCTACTGAGTCATCTCCCTGACCTCTTAAAGAATTTTTAAGTATATAGCCCATTCATACTGTGTAGCTACCATCCCCCCCACCTCTGCAGAGTGCAGAGCTTTTATCCACACAGACTCTGCCCTCAGTGACCACTAACCCCCATCACTCCTCTGTCAGCCCCAGTAAACCTCCACTCTACTTCCTACCTCAGTCATTTGTATATTCTAGGTGTTTCAGTTAGGTGGAATGCATGGTATTGGGCCTTCCATATTTGGCTCACGCCACTTGGCATGGTGTTTTCGAGGTTCATCCACGTTACAGCATGCATTGGACTTTCCTTCCATGAATAATTCCATGGGGTAGATCTTCCATGCTCTTGACTGACATTGGAGTCTCTCTCTCCCTCTCTCTCTCTCTCTCATTTTTTCCCTTTATTGTAGTGAGGTTTGAATGTAAGACTGAGCTACATTTGTTTCTTTTGGGAAAGTGTCTCACTAAGTCACTAAACTACCCAGGGTGGCTGAAGCTTTCAATTCTCAGAGCGAATTGGGCATCCAAGATGGGCTTGGTTGTACCATTGAAAGAGAAGAAACCCTTGGATGTGAAGGTAGGGGAGCTGCCCGGCTAGATACTGATGAAGGATTTCTCCCCCATGAGCATTGCTGGAGCATTTCAGACAGCTTACAACTGGTATTACAACAAGTACCTCAGCGTGAAGGAAGGGAGTGTCACGAGGCTGAACACGGTGCTAGCGGCCTAGGTGTTTTTCAGATACTGCCTTTCTTACAAGAAACTAAAATATGATCAGCAACACAAGTACCACGGAAAAGGCCAGGGTGGAGAGCACACTCTGCATTCTAGCCTGTGGTTGCCTCGTCGTCCTGCTCTTGTCCGTGAATGGCTTCATCATGGCTCAATTTGTTCATAGCCTGAGTGAGAATTAATGCTCAGGCCTCCTGCCCCACTCTGAAAGACTCCTCTTTCTTTTGTCAGACATCTTGGTGCGCACCATGATTTCAAGGTACATGGAGAGGAAACCTAGTTCCCTGAAATGAGTCAGTAGAAGTTGTCTCCCCCATGGCGAGGGGAGCAGATGGGTGTGTGTGCGTGTGTGTGTGCGCGCGTGCGCGCTGTGTGTGATCTCTGCTCAGAGGCTTCCTCTGAGCGCTGCCTTCCAGAGCTTCCCAACAGGTGCTGTGTGTGCGTGACCTAACCTGCATCCAGAGGTGCTAGCTGGAGAGAATGAGCCTGCTTGGGTCCACGAGTCCTGAGAAGGAGGCCATTGCCACTCCAGGGGGCTTGCTTCCTAGAGTCTAGAGGCTTAGAGCAGCTTCTCTCTGCCCACCCCCCTTTTGTGTTTTCTATTTTTTGCTTTTCGTTTCTGTATGTTTCTTCCTGTTATCAGTATTACTCAGTTCTACTTTCCTGGTTGGCTTCAAAGTGCTTCTGTCTTTCTATATGGATTGCAGATAGTCACAGGCCCTCCTGGGTGTGCCCGCTCTTCTAAGAATGCCCCACTGGGATTTCCCTCCAAAGGGTCCTTTCTCTGACTTCCTCCAGCCCCTCCCTTTTACACCTCCTCAGCACAGCAGGAACCATGCAGCTAGGCTCTCTAGACCACAGCCTGCACCCTGAAAGTGTCCACAGTCACTGAGAATGACACACACAGACATCACACATGCACATGTCTCACAGTCACTTCTGGGAGGAAGGAGGAGAAATCTATTTTAATCCTCTGAGCTCATGGGGGCAGGAAGGAATCCCCAGCTCCAGTGCCCTGGCTGGGCCTACCATCATCTGACTCTCATGCAGGCTCCCTTATTCTCTGTACTTCCTTTAGGGCTTTTCGAGCATGATGTGTGTCTTAGCTGCTTCTAGCCTTTCTGTGGTTGTACAGCCTTAACTGAATGAGTCATACTACCTTTAAGATTGTGTGTTATAAAATCTGTGGAAAGAATAATACCATCATCCCTGTCTATCTTAAGATTACCATAAAGATAGCATGGTAGAGTGCTTTGAAAACGGAAAGCATTGCCCCAATATGAATTCTTACCTCCTTTTGCCCTCATCGTGTTTTTCTGCCTCTACTCAGTCTTGCTGACACCACTTAACAAGGGACATCAGGCAGACAGATTCCCCAGATACAGATGGAGAAGTCTGAGATTCTGGTGGAGTCTGTGAAAAGGGAAAGCCAGTGTGCTCCTGGTACAGAGCTGGGGTGGAGCCCACATGGGAAGGACAGGAACAAGGTGGCTGGAGGCAGTGGGAGCCTCCGGCAAGAGGCCTTGTTGGCAAGGAGGATGAAGGAAGAGAAGAGGAAGAACGGACTGGGAAGGCCTGTCATAGAGCCTCGGAGAAGCAGGAGCTGGGCCAGCGGCAGGCAGACCTCGAATTGTCAGGCCTCCTCCTGGTGCATTCCTGATCAAGCTAGACTTATTTCTGGCTTTCCTCCCAATAGTCCTTAAGTTCTAGTGGCCCAGGCAAAAGAAAGGTGCCGGGTTGACAGGATCTTTAATAAAGATTTTAGAAAGATGATTATAGCACATGTTTGTCTGGCCCATGAGGCAAGAGATAGTGTGGACCCTATCCTTCAGGCACCTTTTTATCCCCGGTATCCAGGCACAGGGCTCAGTCCACTGTATCCGTAGCAGCTCTAGAGAGATGCAAGAGTTCCCCTGTGCTCAGCCCATGCTGTAAGTGGGCTCTCTCCTGCCACAGGGTGGCTGCATGCTGGCCTGCAGTGTAGACCCCAGAGGTGTGGCTACATTTGACACCTAATACAGGATTTTAAACAAGAAAAAAAATAAATAAATAAATAAATAAATAAATTTATTTTATTTCTTGTTTCAGAACTTGTTTGTTTATTTATTTATTTTTATGGCTGGCTCAGCCTGCCCTGAGGGCAGGGCAGGTGCAGCATGTGGTGCCAGAGATCGAACCATGGTCCCTGCAGCCGCCTGAGCTTTCCTAAGTAGTGCTTTAGACCACTGACCCATCCTGCCGGGCCCCCTAATACAGGTTTTGGCCTCATTTACCTCTCCCTCCATCCTGCTTTCTGTTCTCACCTGTAGGACTGTTCACCCCATGCCCAGCATGATGTACAGCTCCTAACTGCTTAACTAGAAAATCAAGGAGTTTATCAGATTGACGCTACAAACCCCTACAAAAATGTGGTTTGGAACATTTCAGTTGTTTGATGTAGTTGGTGGCAAAAGTAGGTGAGTCTGCTCTTCAAAAAGACCAGGAATTTTGTTCCTTTGTGAGTAGTGAGTTGTAGTTAAGTCAGCTGACCCCAGCCCCCTCTGCTTTGACGAGGTGGTCGGGTATAACGGTGCTCAAACCATTTGTTGCTTCTGAGGGCAGCAGAATCCTCAGCAGCTCTGTCTCCTTGACACCTCTCCTGTGGGAGCCAAGCTTCTCAGGGGCTCAGGAGGGAATATGGTGAGGGGAATTCCTGGGCCAGGTGGCTGCATTCAACTGACAGCTCCTGCTGGGAGGACTTGTTAGCACTTGGTGCTTTACCCTGGCCTACCCAGCTGGCTCCTTTGGAATGAGAATTGAAAAGCCTGAGCAACCAGGGACTTGGGAAGGTGCTGGAAAGGAAGGTGCCATTGTGTGTGTAGGTGTCAGCAGTAGGGCAGATGTCTATTCTGGAGGACAGCACCTCCACACATCATTTTTGGGGATACTGACCTATCTGCCCATGGGGGGCATGACCTCTGGCTTTGGAGGTGCCCTTGGCTTTCCCAAAGTACAGCTCGCTTTGGCTTCCATATGCTCCCCCTCTAGGTTGAGTTGCTGGGCCAGAGGTGCTCCTTTCCTGTTAACTCTCACCTCAATCAGGTCGTGCGCTCTGGAAATAGGGTTTCCTCCCAGTTCCTGCAGGAAGAGTGGGAAATATTGAGGCTCCTGTGTCTCTCCCTGGCTCTGTAACCTCCTCATTTGGCCATCTCCCCCTGCTTTCCTGGCTCTGGAAGCTAGCCCCTAGGAACAAAAAGGCAGCAAGCGTCCCTCTGCCCTTCTTTTAGACCAAATCTCTGTTTGTCCTTTGGGAACCATGGTAACCTGGCCACTTATAGCATGTTGGAAGATTGGAAGTCAGTATACCAGAGTCTGCAAGTTCTCTGGCACTTTTTCTCCTGGAACTGGGGGTTGAACCCAGGGTCTTACATTAGGCCTCATCTGCAAACCCCCTCCCTCCATACACACATTGTGTGTGCTAAACTTGTGACCAGGCCCAAAACTTGTGATCCTCATTCTTCAGCCTCCCCTGGGATTATAGGCGTGTCTCCCTATATTTGGATATAACTTTTCTCCCCAAAGGGGAATAGAAGCCATTGATTTTTGAAATCTTGCTTTCTTTTTCCTTCTGCAGAAAGTTTCAGAAAGCTCACTATCCCCTAAGTAACCCTTTCACAAATAGGTTGTCACGGGGAGTGCTCCCTGGAGTCTGGAGAGGGACTCCCGTGTATGTGCACTTGTTCTCCTTGCTGTCAGCTGCTCCAAAGACTGTTCTGGAGGTGGCTATTGCTTCTTGGCCAGCACTGGTTTTTTTTTTTTTTTTCTTCTTGTTCTTCTCCCTGACATGTTTGTCTTTCTCACTGTGGTGCTACCTTTTAAAGCCCCAAATTGGGAATCCAGGGAGCAGTAATGATTAACGGCAGGAGCCCAGTGGAAGAATTCCACAGCCTTAGACGGCAAAGTTTCCATGGCCTTGCTGCCCGTCCTGGGCTGCCCCCCATGAAGGAGACTCGGCAGTCTCAGTTGCTGTGGAGGAGTGTGGGGAGAGGGCCGGCCAGCGTGTCCTCGGCTTCTTTTCGGACCTGGCTGCCGGAAGAGAGGGCTCAGTGCCCAAGTCCCTGGAGGGAGGGCAGCCCTTCCCCCATACCGAAGAGGGCTGTTCTCTGGTGCTGGAGACTGGGCTAATTTGGACCAGCTGGCCTGGGCATGGGAGGCTGGAGAAATAGAGAAGCTGGCCACGGCTGGCTTGTGCTAGGGTAGACATTAGGCAAGTAGTGGGAGATTCAGCAGAAACTTGACTATACCCTGGTAGGATGCCTGTTGCTGTCCCTCCTCTGGTCCCTCTGCAAATCCCTGCACAGTGGTGGAAAGATAGAAGATAGCTTATCATAGCAAGTTAGGTTGCATCTTTTGAATGTGTGTCCCTTACCTAGGTCCTGTGGGCTCATAGTGTGGAGCAGAACAGGGACAGCGGAGCCACCTCATAGCTTATGCTTGTGAAGGACTGTTTTATCGTGTTCAGGGTGTGGATTTTTGGCTTCAAAGGAGTCTGATTACAGAGCTGCCGCCTACGGTGTCTAGTCTCCTGGCATCTTCCCCCTAGAGGCCATGCCCCTATTTCTGTTAGATTGGGTGCTTGGCTTTTGTTTTAATCTCTAAGAATATTTTTGTATCCTTCCCATTCCCTCATCTCTGTTAGGGTTTCTCATTTCTGAATCCTTAGTGATAGCAGTTGGCTTAAACCATAGTTAGATGCTGTATAAATATTTGACTTAGCCAGGCAAACTCCAGATGGATTTGGGAGAATGCAGGGTGGTCATACACAGTGTGTCTGGACCATCATCCATGACTACAGGGATGGATCGGCCCCCTGCAGGTGCCAGCTGGGATGGCCCACCAGTGCCACACTTCCTCCTGGCATATCCCTGCTCCTTCTACTGCTTGAACCAATGCAGAAGTGTACAGGGCTGCTTGGATTCAGACACTATCCAGGTAAGGAAAATTAAACTCCATCTCATTAGGTTGACTCGGGGAATGTGGAAAGATAGGAGGAGACTAAAATCTTGAGGCAGATTTTGTCTGGGGACAGGTCACACATAGGTAGGAACGGATTAAGCCAGAGGCTTGAGACTAAGGTAGAGGAAAAAAAACAAAACAAACAAACAAACAAACAACAACAACAACAAAAAAAAAAAACGAGGAGTTGGGAAGAGTGGTACTAGGTGTTTTTCTCATGGTTTCTTTTTTTTTTTTTTTTTTTTTTGGCTTTTTGAGACAGGTTCTCACTGTGCAGTTCAGGCTGGCTTTGAGCTCACTTTTGTAGCCCAGGCTGGTCTCGAACTCGCAGTGATCCTCCTGCCTCAGCCTCCCAAGTGCTGGGATTATGGGCGTGAGCCACCACGCCCGGCTTCTCATGATTTCTTACAACTCAGCATTTCAGAAAGATAACAACCCACTTCCTACTGATGCCCCACCACCACTGCTGCCCTGCAGTCTCTCCCAGGTTTTTCCTTGGAGGTGTTGCAGTGCTGTTCAGAATGCTGTGTGTGGGAGTTCAATGGAGTGGGTTACATGCGCTTTGTCTCTGGGAGTATGGATAATCATGACAGTGAAGGCTCAAACCCTTTCCCCATGCTGCATTCTAGCAACTCTGCTCTGAAGAATAGGCAGAAGGACCACAGGCTGGTCATCAGGGCTTGAGGACAGAGGAGGCAGGGCAAGTGCTGAAGGGGTGCTGGAATTCTAAATAATGCTGCTCTCTGGAGAGTGGTTTCCCCTTGGAAACAGAGCACACTGGAGCAGAAAGGATGATTCATTCATTAATTCCACATGGTGAGCCAAGCCCTGGGCTGAGAGTGGGTTCTAGAGGCAATACAGTCTTTCTGCTCACTTGAAAGAAAAATACACAGTTCCTCAGCTCTCTCTCTCCAGAGACTTCCATCTCCAGTGACCAGCTGAGGTTGAGTCACCTCTTTGCCTGCTCTTTGTCTTTTCCAACAATGGGCCCTGTGTCGGTCTCCATGGATCTGAGCCCTTTGAATAGATGTTCTTTATAGCTCTACCTTGGGATTTTTTTTTTTTTTTTTTTTTTGTGGGACCAGGGTTCGAACTCACGACCTTGCACTTGCCCAGCAGGCACTTGTGCCTCGGAGCTATCTCCCCAGCCCCTACCTTGGGATTTTGAGACATGTCTATAGCTCTGTGTTTCTACATATTCCCAAGTAATGGCTTCTCAGCCGGAGTTAACGCCCTTAGCCCTAGGAGAGTCACTCTGGTTATCTGGAGCCTTGTAGGTAGCTGGTGCCCTTGACCAGCCTGCTCCCATGTGTGCAGGACAATTCCTCTTCCTTCAGGATCCTTCCTTCACCTCCTCCTGTCTTACCCTGCAGGCCCTGGGATGCTGATGGCAGTGGGTTTGACAGGCTTAGAAATGTCTCCTGCTCTGCTCTTTTGACCTCAAGGTGCTACCAACCCTGATAACTGTTCCAAGTTGATTTTTGCCAACAAGACTCTGTCTAACTGGCACTGCCAGTCAGGACTTTGACCTCTCCTGGAGCAACAGAAGGGTGCTTCCCTCCTGGGGTCCTCAGCATCCTTGCCCTCTCCTCCCTCTCTTCCCTCTGGGCCTTGATGCAGTGTGAGCCATGGCAGCATCTGGGAGGTACTTGTTTATAAGATGGAAGCGGTTGGGACAGACCATGGGAATTTGTTCCTTTTAACACTGTCCTAACCTTATTTTTATCTGATTATTATGCCCATCAGCAGTGGGAGGTCTTCTTCCTCCTAATAAGTATATAATCAAAAAGGAGCTCAAATGAGGTGGGGGAAAGAGGAATGACAAAATCCTGCTGCATCTTTTATATATGCTCTGAACAGCTGTTACTGGAAGGTGACTTTCATAGACGCTGTCCAGTGATTAGCAACCTATAGCATATTTATACAAGTCAGTTCACACTGGAGCTCAGCTTTATGTATATCTACACCCTGGCCTGTGCCACACCCCTCCTGAGCTTCCTGGGACCCACAGCCCATTTATTTATCTTGTTAACGGACACTGTTTTATTTTTTGTTAGAAGAATAGATAAGTCTGAGGGCCATGGTGGCCCCATCCAGGTCACCGTGGAGACAGAGGTACCCTGGAAACAGAAGGACCCTGAGGAGGAGTCAACCTGGCTTTTAATCATCCTGTACTATCAGAGCCTTGAATGCCTGCTCATGAGGTGCCCACCATCCTGCCTGTGACCTTAGATGCCTTCTCAAGTGCAGGAAGAGTCCTCCACCCCAGGGCTCTTGTAAGAGTGAGAGTTAGATGGGCGTTCTCAGGCAAGTGGAAGGGCTGTGTCTCTGTAGCGGCATCTTGTGAGCTTGGTGCTTGCATGTCTCCAGGCTCAGTGTCAGGTGGCCCATGGGACAGGTGGCAGCTTTGAGGCTCTTGTCTCAGGACTCTGGAGGGATCTTTAATGTCTTCATCCTGAGTGCATCCTTAGGGGAACAGGGGACAGAAAGAGATACTGTGGGCTGGAGGAAGAAGACAAGAGAACTGTCTCAGTCATCTCTCAGGAGAGAGATGCTGAGGGGCTGGGAAATGGTCTCTCTCTGCAAGGAGCTGAGATGGAGCCTCGGCTTCAGACCAAGTGAAGGGCACCCAAGTGGCCTGAGGCCACACATCCCCTCTCAGAAGCAGCTCACCAAGTCCTCGCTTTGGTCATCTTCTGGGCTCAAGGTGATCGCTGTAGTTTCTGCCCATATAGACTTCGTTCCTGAGAAAGTTGTGGTGGCCCCCCCCTCCCAACCCTCACCTTTTTGGAAAGCTGTTTTAGGGGGATGGGAAAGGAAAACTTTAAAAGTAACATAATAAAAAACAGACCACTCTGTCATTACAGGAACATAAATAGCTTCACCGCAGCCAGGCTGCACACTCACTTTGCCATAGCAACCGAAAACGAGTGTTTATAACAGCCTGTCGACCGGCCTGGAAAACAGCAGCTGCTGGCTCCTCCAGCCGGTGGCCGTGGTCTGGGAGCCGTGGGCAGACCTCCCTCCGGAGGTGTCACCCCGGTGGTGGCCTGGCCTTTCTTCTAGAGTGGTGTGGGCGGGTGGGCAGGGCACGCCAGCTGCGTCTAGATGTGGGGGGCAGGTCGTGGGGCGTGGTCTGGGAGCTGCAGTGTGCTGTGGGTGTCCTTCCTTCCTGCCCCGCCAGTGTTGTCCCTGCTCACCTCTCATCTCCCCTGGCGACCGAAAACAGGAGTGGGAGGGGCTTAGCTGAACCTGAAGGAGGCTGGCAGCCTCAGCCTCAGGAGGGAGCCGGGTTTCAGTTTCTGAGGAAACGTGGGCTTCCCTCTATCTCCCCAAATCTATCGCTTCGAGAACTGAGAGATGACCACTTTGGGTGGCGAGCTCGTGGGGCTTTCCGGAAGGGGGCCACCCTGAAGCAAGGGAAGCAAAGATCACGTCCTGAGAGGCGTGGAGAACGAGAGCCACTCAGAGCAGAGAAGTGACAGTGCCTTCAGTGTAGAGCTGAGAATTGGTCAGACCACATTCGGGTTAGCAAAGCCCTGGGACATGGTGGAGGTTGTAGAGTCTCCCGAAGTGGATGACTTCAAAGTGTGGGCCCTGGGCCAGCCTCATCCATCAGTTTGTTGAGGAACTTGTTAGAAATGCACATTTCCAGGCCTGGTCCAGGCCTCTTGAATCAGAATCCAGGAGGAGGCTGTAACAATAGGTTTTCACCAGCAAAGCATTAGATGCAAAGGGCATGCGACGTGTCTATTCTCCACAGCCCTGGCCTGACCTGGTGCCTTGGGTCTGTGCCATGTGTACCTGAAGAAAAGTGAAACAAGACAAAGAGATGGCAAGTGACTCAGGTGTACCTCTGACTGCCTTTGTTCTTTTTTTTTTTTTAATTTACTTTATTTTATTTTATTATTATTTTTTTTTCTTGTTTCAGAATTTTTGTTTATTTGTATATTTTTATGGCCGGCTCAGCCTGCCTTGAGGGCAGGGCTGGCGCAGCATGTGGTTCCGGGGACCGAACCGTGGTCCCTGCAGCTGCCTAAGCTTTCCCAAGCAGGCGCTTTAGACCACTGAGCCATCCTGCCGGGCCCCTGCCTTTGTTGTTTTTTTTTTTTTGCCTTTGTTCTTTTGATTTCAATTTTTATTTGATTTTATGTCTTTGGTACAGGGTCTTACCACACAGATCCAACTCGGAGTGATCTTCCTGTTTTCAGCCTCCCCAGCGCTGGGGTGACAGGTGTGTGCTACCACACCTAGTCTCGGTTGCCGGCTCATTCCCAGTCCCTGTGCTTGCCTAAGCAAATGTTTAGTACTCTGAGGTATCTCATTAGCCCTGTTTTTTTTTTTTTTTTTTTTTTTTTTTTTTTTTTTTTTTTTTTTTTTTTTTTTTTTTTTTTTTTTTTTTTTTTTTTTTTTTTTTTTTTTTTTTTTTTTTTTTTTTTTTTTCCTATTCTTTTAAAATTTTTATTATTTGATTGAATTTTGCAGTAGTAGGGATTGACCCTAGGGCCTTTGCACTGAACTCTATCTCAGCCCTTTATATTTTTTATTTTTAGGCAGGGCCTTGCTAGGTTGCTAACTTGCCCAGGGTAGGCTTAAATTTGTGATCCTCCTCTCTCAGCCTTTTACAATGCTGAGGTTATAGATGTCGGCCACTTTCTTTCTTAATAAACACCATCTTTTCAGCACGGAGCCCTTGCTCTTTTGCTGTTAGTTTTAGGTTGGATTAGGCAAAAGAGAAATAGGGGCCCTCTGTTCTCTTCGCAAATGAGATTGTCATGGAGTACAGACAGTGGAGGAATGGGAGAGTTGGCCAGGTGTGATGGACATGGTGACACCCTGGCAAGTGTCTGGGCACACAGGGATGTCACCTTGCATCCTGTTCTGGCATGCCTTTGGGCATGGAGCCCCTCAGTGGGAGCCAAGCAGCTGTCCCCTCACCCCAGGGATCCGATCCACCAGAACTGGAGGCTTGGGAGCAACCATCTCCTGACTCCCATGGCCAAAGGAGACTGACCCTCCTCTCCCTCTGCTAGAGCATGACATGATTCTGCTGAGGTTTGTTTCTAAAAATAAACCAGATCCAATCCAGCTGCTAAAAAAGCCCCTTTGTTTCCTTGGAACCAAAATGAGGAAAAGCCACAGCAGCCCCAAGAAAGGCAATCCGTGTTGCTGAGGAGAATGCGCAGACCACACACTTGAACGTCCTGCCCCAGCTTGCGTCCTGGCTGTGGCCTAGCAGCCTCCTGTCCCAGTTCCGAGGGAGCAGCAGATGCACTGGTGAACCCTTCCCCTGCGCACTTCTCATGGTCCGGGCGGAGGCGTGGGGAGGTTGTCAGCCCTTCTTCACTGAACACCTGCCCACCTGCCCACCAACACCAGCTCCCCTCCCTGCTTAGCTACAGAAGGTTATCCTTGCTTTTCATCCTCTACGTTATTTTGATCTCAGATTTGCTGTGAACAGAACCCCACTGACACAGCTCAGGAGGATACAGACAGAGGAGACCTGGGTTGGTGTCATCCAGGTTGTCTGGAAACCTTCCCCGTGGCTCTGGGTCTCAGGGACTTCCTTTTTTCATCTTGATAACGTTGATGCTACATTAGGATAGAGAAAGGCGCTGGCAAGATAGCTCAGTGGTCTAAGGTGCCTACTTAGGCAACTGCAGGGACCTTGGTTTGATCCCTGGCACACATCAGCCCCACTCCCAGGTTCCCACACATTGATTCCCCACCTATGCCTGGGTGCTCCCTGCCTTAATCCGGGGCCTGGGGCAGCTGACGCAGGCCAGATGATCAGGAGCTGGCTGTCAACCACAGGGCACTTCTTGGTATCACTGTTTGAAGAAAGCTTGTCTTATTGGGGACCCTAACTTCTTTCTCCTGGGGGCCTCTCCCAGAACTCTACCTTTTACCACCATGATCTCAGCATACTCTGGACCACACAGCCATGCCAAGGCTAAGAGGCCCTAGAATCACAGTATGCTTTATTTATTTTTATACTTTTGGACCGTGAGTGCAAAAGAGTGAGTCCCTCCTCCAGTGGACTTACTGATCCATGTGAGGCCCCCTCCGCCCACTCTTTCCCCATATCTTGTTTCTATTTCCTCATATGCCCACGAGCATAATGTGCTGAGATCTCTTTAAGTATATTCCTTAAATCCTTTAGACGTATGGGTTGTACATTCCCTTAGATGCATGTGTGTTCTAATTTTTGTAAAAAGCTGTGAAGTCATCTTTATTCTTCTGCCAGGCACTGTGTTTTTAAGATGACCAAGAGTGCTGTGTGTACTTCTGTGTTGCTAACTGTTGGGTAACATCCGTGCTATCCAGCACGTGTATTTTATCTATCACTGGGCGACTGGATCCATAAATAAGTGAGCAGCATCCTTGCATATTGTCCTTTTTAAATCCTGTATGAAAATTTCTTTGGGAGATACACCCAGGAGTAGATGCTGGGGTCCAGGATATGTGTAGACTTACTTTAAGTTTCTAGAGGGATGAATTCTAGAACCCTGAGACCCAGGGGTCAAAGGTTGTACATTACCTCCAGATAATGGCTCTAATTCTCATCCTCATTTCTGTTGCCTGGCTGAAGTCAGGCTAAGCAATTTAAGAAAGGGGGAGAGGCAGTGTGGGAGCCTGGGGCATGGCACCACATAACCAGGAATCAGCATTTCCCCTCAAAAGGAGTCTGCCCCTGCCAAGGAAGGCTCAACACTAAGGGACAGCATGGCATCAGTTCCTGGAACAGGTCTCAGAGAGCCATTCCTTGACCAGCGCCCAGCCCTCATTTGGCTTCCCAACATGGGTGTGGCTGTTGGGTGAAGATGGCACGCAGTGCCACCCACCACCTGAATGTGCGCCAGCGCACTCAGACCTTCGTCCCGTGCCTGTGGAGGAGGGGGTGTGCTCAGCTTGTGTCTGCAAAGCAGAAGCCGTCAGAGTAGCCATCAGGGCAGGGCAGGCACAGGCAGGGAAGTGAAACCCAGGGCCACAGTGACAGTGACTGTGAGGCCTGAGTGGCAGGAGTTGGCTAAGGTGGGCTGGAATCTTGGTGGTGGAAATCAGGGACCTGCAGACCAACCTCCATGTAGGCTTAGTGCATGTGGAAGGAAGGGCTGGCTGGGCTGCTTCAGGCAGGCAACTTGCTGTGGCCAGGCGCTTGCCAGCCTTCTGGACAGGGCATAGCCCTGTGGGAAGCATAGAATGCCTGAAGAGAAAAATCGAGGAACTCCAGGTGATGTGCAGGCATGCACCCTAGCAGCTTGCTGGGCCCCTCCCAGATCACCAGGGATTGCAGGTCACATGTGCGAGCTGGTGATGATAATGTATGTGGGGGAAACCCACATTCAAACTGGGGGCCCAGAGCCCAGTGCATTCTGCTTAGGGTGGTGGCAGGGCTGGTGGTGCAGAAGAGATGGGAGAGGAATATCAGGAAGGGTCTCTATCCTTGTATTTGCCAGGAAGTCGAAGGAGGTGTTTCTATATCTCAGTGCCTTTTAGAGATCAAGAAGGAAGAACCAGGAGGCTCATGTAGGCCTTTTCATCAAAGGTTAGGAAGTCTGTTGCCTTCTTTCCATTTTCTTACATCTTCTAGCCCTCCTTTTTTTTGTTGGGGGGATTGAATTCATGAGCACTCTACCACTGAGCTACATCCCCAGTCCTTTATTTATATTTCAAGATAAAATCTGCTAAGTTACCTAGTCTGGCTTTGGACTTGAGATCTGCATGCTTCCTTATCATGAGGACCTGATATGGCAAGGCATACCCAACTCAGCATTGGTCTTATACTTGAGGCAATGGCTTTGGATTTAGACTAGGACACAGATCTTGGTTTTCTGAATCTGTCTCTACTATCAAATGAAGATGTCCATTTCTTTCCATTCTTATTTTCTATTAATACATGTTTGCATTACATAATGACTATATTCCTTATGGATAGTTTGTCCTTTTTATAGGATTGATGAGGATTGAGACATGGTGGTTTTTTTTTTTTTAGAATTTTTAAAATTTTATTTTATTTTTTTCTTGTCTCAGAACTTTTGTTTGTTTGTTTATTTATTTTTATGTCCAGCTCAGCCTGTCCTGAGGGCAGGGGTGTTGCAGCATGTGGTGCTGGGGATCGAACTGTGGTCCCTGAAGCCACCCAAGCTTTCCTAAGCAGGTGCTTTAGACCACTGAGCCATCCTGCTGGGCCCCATGGTGTATTAATAATGACAGTAGCTACTGTGTATCAGCCAACCAATTACTATGCTAAGCACTATATAACATTTTCATTACTGAATATATATATATATATATATATATATATATATATATATATATATATATAATTCAGCTGCTCATCTCCACCTAAAGCGCCTAAAAACGTACGTGACCAATTGTAAGTGCCCAAGAAATAGTATTTCTTTCCCTTCATACCTCTTCTACCCTTGCCCTGAATCAGGACAGTAGCACTCACTTGGGAAGAGACTGTGTTAGGGAAAAAGCAATTGGTGTTGCCCTGGAAGCCGCTTTCAGACTTCACTTTGGTATGTTGTAAATGGATGCTGCTCTCCTCCTCCAAGGGCTCCCCTTCTTCACCTGCTGCGTCCTATCTGGCAGTGATGCTGCCACCATTGTGTCCCAGAGTGTTCCCAAGTTACCCCTGAGCAGAGCAGTTCTCAGTCCAGTGAAGAAGGCAGGGCAGGGCAGGGCACAGAAGCCTGTGTCCCTGGGTAGCCCCCTCCTGCAGCTAGAGGTGGGCATGGCCCAGAGCAGCTTACCATCCAGGCAGGTCTGTCTGGGGTTCCCTGTCCCCTCCCCTTTTCTATGCCTGCTTTTCTCCTGGGCCTCACCAAATTTCTGCTCTTGGCTTGATGGCCTAGGGGATAAGGGTTCTGACTCCAGCAGCTCCTGAGCTTGCTGCAGGTTGGCCTGTCAGGCCACGTGGAGCTGGACACTTCTCAAGTGTGTGTACAGACACGTGGAAGCAGGATGGGGTCAATTTGGCCTGGTTGCCAGTTAATCTGTTGTGGAAAAGAAAGAGGAGGCCCAGCGGGATGGCTCAGTGGTCTAAAGCGCCTGCTTGGGAAAGCTTGGGCAGCTTCAGGGACCGTGGTTCGATCCCCGACACCACATGCTGCGCCAGCCCTGCCCTTGGGGTGGGCTGAGCCAGCCATAAAAAATGAGTGAACAAACAAACAAAGGTTCTGCAACAAGAAATAAATAAATAAATAATTCTTAAAAAAATAAAATAAAAAAGAAAAGAAAGGGGAAAGAGGAACCTTCTCTCCAAGAAGAAGCATATATTCTCTACATCCTAGAGATGTTGCATTTTGAAGGTCCTGAAGGTGTTTGTCAGAAAATGAGAGGGCAACATGTAACGAAAAATACCAAGCAGAAAATGGGCCTAGTAGGACATAAGTATAATCCAACACTCAGGAGATTGAGGTCAGCCTGGCACTTAGTGAGACTGTGTCTCAGAAACTAGAATAAAATAAAATAAAATACAGTAAAGCACCAATCAGCCCAAAGGCCTGACGTGCCAGAACTCATTGTCTACCTGGCCCTCACTGTTTTCTCTGTGAGGTACTGATCATAGTTTCCCCATTGCTGAATGGACATGGAAGTATTTCATGTGTCTTACAGAATGGATATTTACAAGGCTTGAGGAGGGAAACAAATAAAAAGACTTGATTGATGGTCATCTAAAGTGGTATGATTTCTTGCTTCACGAAAAAGGAATGAGACAGTTTGACCTTCTATCCTGTTGTCCCCTGGGTAGGCAAAATGCTGGAAACAGCAAAAACATAACCTTATCCAGAATACCCTATGCATGACCAACGCTGGCCTGACAGAGATAGCACCTCATAGGCCACAGTGGTGACCACTTGCAGAAGGTTAGGGGCTGGGCAAGTTGCAAAGGGCTCATATCCTAGAGAGCTTAGGAGAGGTATGGGCAGCTTGACATGCTTGCTGATGGCTTCTGTAGTGACCTTACCTTGAACCTAGCTCCAGCCATGCATTGCTCTTTAAATGCTTACAACTGGGTGTTTATGTCTGTATGCCAACCTAGAGTAGCAAATCTTAAACTTTTTGGCATGTGCTCTGTAGTCTCGCGTGTTCTAACTCTGTGGGTCATTATCTATTAATTACCTGTGTGCATGGGAGAATCTCTCCCCTTTGGGACCCAGACGAGTGGTTCAGAGCAATGAATTTGGGAAAAGACTGTCGATTGTTCTTTTCCAGAGACTCAGGACCTCATAAGCTAGTAATTATTAGCAATGGCCATAACCTAGCCAATGACAGGTTTTTTTGTAGTAGCAAGGAACTGAACCCAGGGCCTCTGCTGAACTACATTACCAGCCCTTTAATTATCATAATCATAATAATAATTATTATTTTTGAGACAGGATATTATTAAGTTGCTGAGTTCCTCAGACTGGGCTCAACCTTGTGCTACTCCTGGTTCAGAGTGCCGGGGTTATAGGCTGTGTGCCACCAAGCATAGTGGTTATTGTTAAGGAAGCTGCCTTAGTATATCCTTTTTTTCCCTTGAGAGGTCAGGGAAACACTGGCAAGGAAAGATGGGAAGGGTGCAAAGATCTTATTGCCCTTCTGCTTAGAGGATTAGATAACTAACAAAAGTTTACTTAGGGCCAATAAGATAGCTCAGCAGACTAAGGACCTGCCTAGGTAAGTGCAGGGACCAGGGTTTGATTCCTGGTACCGCGTTCTGTACTGGCCCTGCCCCAGGTGTGCTGAGCCAGCCAAGACCAAGCATAGTAATGCATATCTGTAATCCTAGTGTTGGGGAGGCTGCAAACAGGAGGATCACTATGATCCAAGCTGCGCAGTGAGACCCTATAACAACCAAATACATTAAATTCAGCTTTCTTCTATCACTTGAGTGCCCTGTATTAGACACTATGCACCCTTCCAGGATTTTGAAGCACTGTTTTTATTTATTTATTTTTAACAAATATTTTATTTATTTTTTTTCTTGTTTCAGGACCTTTATTTGTTTATTCACTCATTTTTATGGCCGGCTCAGCCTGCCCTAAGGGCAGGGCTGGTGCAGCATGTGGTGCCGGGGATCGAACCTCAGTCCCTGAAGCCACCTAAGCTTTCCCAAGCAGGTACTTTAGACCACTGAGCCATCCCACTGGGCCCCTGAAGCACTCTTGCAAGGTGAAGGAGTTCTGTTTAAGGGCCAAAATGCAGCTCACTGCCATATCCTCTTGTGCTCCTTCCAGGCTTGGAAGAAAAGCTAAGCTGGAGAGAAAATCCTTGGGACAACGCTCTCCCTGATCCACATGGATACACTGAGGGATGTGTCTGGATAGTACAGAACCCTTCAGAGGCTATTTTCCTAAGTACACACAAGTATTATAAAGTTAAAATTATATGGCAGGCACAGTATGGGATTAACAACAATAAAATAGAATGATTAGGTCTGGGGAAATAGCTCAGGGACATAAGTACATGCCTGGCAAGCACAAGGTCCTGAGTTTGATCCCCAGCACCGCCAAAAAAAAAAAAAAAAAGAATATAGCAGTGTGCTATAATAGAAGTTATGTGAATGGGATCTCTCCCTTTCTCCAAAAATGTTTTATTGTCTTGTCACTTTTTCCACTGGCTTGTGGATCAGGAGGGACAAGTGTACCAGCATTCGTATGCCGATCTAAGTGGAGTTTGATTCAATGTCTCAGATTCTTTTCATATTTGTTCCCCAGGGATATTTGAAAACAAACAGATACAACCCTCCTTGCCTAATTCTTCGTAAGTAAGGGGAGTGTTAAATGTCTATCATTGGAGGGGTGACAGGGTCACCTTGAGAGAGGAAGGGGGATAAAACCTTTACCCCTCCCCCCCCCCAAAAAAAATCAATCTAATCAGGGAGTTGAAATCCGCAGACTTTTCCCACATGGAATTTTGGTGAAAGTAATTGATAAGCAATTAGGTCCTTATCTGGAGAATCCCTTGCCTCCTTGTTCACTTTCTGGAAGCCAGGATGTCATCTGCTAATCAGTCTGACCAGAGTTCCTTGCTACCCTCCAGTAACTGAACTCAAGTCTAGTCAGTGGGAGCTGTTGAGCCAGGACTAGGCCTCACATATTCCCAACACTGCTCAGGAAGAGCCCCTTCACTCTACATTCTTGTTATTATTATTTTTTTTTTCATGGTATCAGGGATTGAACTCAGGACCTTGGACTTGCCAGGCAAGCACTTATTCCACTGAGCTATCTCCCCAGCCCCAAGCTCCTTCACTTTATTTATTTATTTTTTTATTAAAGCCTTTTTTTTTCAAATGGCTGGCTCAGCCTGCCCTGGGGGAGGTGCTGACACAGCATGTGGGGATTGAACCATGGTCCCTGCAGTTGCCTAAGCTTTCCTAAGCAGGCGCTTTAGACCACTGAACCATCTCACTGGCCCCCCTTCACTTTAGGATGGCACAGGAGCCCCCTTTTCAGTGGCTGAGGCAGTGACTCCCCTGTGACATGCAGCCAGCCTGTCAACAGCAGGGTCAGACTTCTTTACACCTTCAGCTTCGATGTCCTTAAACACTTATCTGTCCCCACACCAATGTGAAAGGTGGCATTTGGCTGAGGAGGAAATGTTCACTCCCTCTGATGCAGCCAGAGCTGTGTTGAAGTGAAACTCTGGTGTGCCTCACATGTGGACTAACTTGCCTCTCCTAATGACTTGCAGGGCCCCCTGTACTAGCTGAACTGATAGCCATCTTGTCCCTCCCACACTGAGAAATGCTCACACTCCTACATTTCAGAGTCACTATCTTTCCTCTTCAGAGCTTCTTTAGCCCCCTTCATAACAAATGATTCCATACTGCTTGATAAACTGCCAGAGGACTTTATTCTCTTTTTTCAAAGTGTCTGGGGAGGGTGCCTTAAGACTAAAAATTTGCTGCCTGATTGGTTAACAGATGCCACAAGCTGCTGAATTTTTATACAGCTCAAGGCTAAAAATTCTAGAGGAGGAAGGATTTGGGCATCTTCTCTCACAGTGTCTTCCTGGTGTGTAAATGTCTGCAGTAGAAGTGGGGACACATGTGGAGTATGGGAGAGGGTGGCAAGCAGGCCACCCTCCAGACCACTTGGATCTTGACTTCTTTTTCTGCCTCTTCTCACCTCTTACAGGTAAAGGCAGACTAAAGGATTCTGCTTCAAACACTCCAGAGAGAGAGAGAGAGAGAGGTAGAACTGTTAGAGGTTATAATCCTTTACTCCCAAGTTCTTAAAGTTGTGAGGTTTGTGTGGGTTGGTTTGGGAGAAGTGAGACCAGAAGACCGGGTCCAACTGAAATAACTTCTCTATACTGTCATATACAGGCAGTTGGGCCTCTCAGGAAGAAAGGGGCCTCTCGTGAGTCAGTTCACTCAGCTATCAGTGAAACTGAGACATCAACTGTCATCTAACTCTTGTGCTAGAATGGGGGTACCTTTTGTCCCTGCAGTTCCAGGATCTTCATGGCCACTTTGTTTATTTTTGTCTATCTTTGAATCTTTATTCCAGAGATCCGGTTGACATCTATATCCAAGGAGCTCTCTCCTCTTCTTCCACCTGCTGCAGATCTGCCACCACAGTTGCTGATTGCCACTAAGGTCAAGGTCGTCTCCATGTAACACGTGAACCCTGTTTATACCTCCATCTGAACAACCGAGCCTAAGCTAGGAACCTACCTGCCCTGGACAACCATTGCCATCACCACCCAGGGGACACCAATCCTTGTGACACAAAGTCCGTCTTCTACTTGGTTCCCCCATCTTCTTCCTCTTCTCACTGACAGGCTTTGTACAGAAGAAAGGCTCAAGGCTGGGACTGGGACCCTGACAAGTTATTGTCATTCTGTTTTTTAAACTGAGCCCTCGGAGAAGCAAGAAGCAGGAAAAAGTGGGGACCAGAAAACAAGAGACGTTGGTCAGTTGAGGAGAGGCACCTCATCTTCTCTGGTTGAGGGGCTAGGGACCACAGGCAACATGACGAACCCAACAGGACATTCTTTGCCCGCCAACTCTACACCTGAGAGCCATGATGGGGACTTTGGCTTCACATTAGCGGAACTGAGGAAACTCATGGAACTGCGTACCATTGATGGATTGACCCAGATCAATGTCCACTATGGCGGAGTACAGAATATCTGCAGTAGACTGAAAACCTCCCCTGTGGAAGGTAAAGACCACTTCAGGGTAGCAAGATTGAAGGAAGGCAACTAGTGTTTCAAAATACCGTGTTCCGTCTTCTAGGAAGGTACTTCTCTAGAGTACAAACTGGGAGATTTTATCTGATGGGGAAAGTTTATCTAAAAGCATTGCAAGGACGTGAGGCCACAAAAAGCCATTTCTCTCCAAAGATGATGATTAGGGACTCCGGTTATCTCAGATGAAGATCATTCTTTGCTCCTCTCTGTATGATTATACAGAGGGCAGGATATTAATCTTATATATGTTTATGTATAAATGCTTTTATTAGAAAATAACTGTTGAGCCCCTTTTCTATATCAGGCTTTGCTTTCAGTAGAGTTAAACATAATTCTTCCTCACACTGAGGAATATAATGGGGATTGGAAAGCCCACCAAGAAGTAAACAATCTAGCAACCCATTCGACTATTTTATTGTTCATAGTTTTCTTTTTTTAAAGAATTTTTTTTTTTTTTTTTTTGTCTTTTTGAGACAGGGTCTCGCTATGCAGTTCAGGCTAGCCTTGAGCTCACTTTTGTAGCCCAGGCTGGTCTCGAACTTGCACCGATCCTCCTGCTTCAGCCTCCGGAGTGCTGGGATTACAGGCGTGAGCCACCATGCTCAGCTCTAAGAATTTTTTAATTTAATTAATTAATTTATTTATTTGTTTTCTTGTTTCAGAACCTTTGTTTGTTTATTCACTCATTTTTATGGCCGGCTCAGCCCACCCTGAGGGCAGGGCTGGTGCAGCATGTGGTGCCGGGGATCTAACCGGGGTCCCTGAAGCTGCCCAAGCTTTCCCAAGCAGGCTCTTTAGACCACTGAACCATCCCGCTGGGCCCCTGTTCATAGTTTTCTATATAATAGTAAGCAGTTAGAAATGGGGTGGTAACCCTAATAAGGAACATAATCACGTCCATTAGGTCAGGTCACTGACTGTTTGCTGCGAGGGAATCACATAGAGGTAATTTTTTCAACCTTGTCTGATAGACTTTTTGATTGGTATGTTTGTAATACATACTAATTGTAATCATCTTGGAGAATTGGTACATGTGCATATCACATCTTAATCATGTTTTCTTCCCTGATATACTTTGATAATTTAGTTCTTCTTAATCTATATTTAAAGGAGAATGAGAAAATCTCAGTTCATGCATGCCTGGCTTAGCCCTTAATGCCCAGAGTTCCAGGTTATCCAGAAATTTGACCTCATCAAAATGTAGAGAGAACAAAAGGAAACTTGGTTTCTCACTCAGGCCTGCTTGTAGCATGTTGTAGCAAATTCTTCTTGACCCAGTATACCAAGGTGTTGGAAGCTGAAGGTGGAGGAAAGATCTTGCTTGTCCTTAGATGCATTGGTGTCTTGTGTTCTCCTAGTTCTGAGCTTTCCTCGAAGACTGTTACCATACTTATTACCAATTCTAAGAGACTTTGACCTCTAGTGCTATATTGTAAGCTAATGACATGGATTCTTGATGTGTACATGTGTGTGTGTGTATACACATGCACAGTGCTGGGTATCAAACCCATCACTTCTGCATACATGCTAGCCTAATGCTCTCTACTTAGCACTACCCCAAATCTAATCTCTTTATCATAAAAAGTGGAAGAGATTTTTGCAAAGGTATGTGTATATGCCATGTCTTGTTTTGTAACTCAGCGGGGTTTCACTACATGTTCTCTTTATTTCTGTAATTTAGTTTCCTATCTCATAGGCTTTGTGGTATTATTTACCAGAATAGTGCTAAACAGTGTACTCAGACTTCAGGAGGCCATTTCTTAAAAATAATGTTATAGTACCTAGCCAATAAGGTTATTGGGATTAACTAATATAGTGTATGTCCAAACTTAAAATAGGTAGGGATTTCCTGGTGTTACTTTTTTATGTATTTGATACAGGGTCTCACTGCTCAGCTCAGACTTGAAGTGATCCTCCTGTTTTTAGCCTCCTCAGTGCTGGGATTACAGGCGTGTGTGCCACCGTGCCCTGTCTTAGTGGCTTAGCACGCCTAGAGGTGGGGCCAGTGCAGTATGCAGTGCTGGGAATTGAACCCAGTTCCTGCACTTGCCTAAGCAGGCACTTAGTCCACTGAGCTCTCTTGCCCTAAAATAGGTGTTTGATAAATTAGTTGTCTTCAATTAAAATAGCCCATGTTTCTGGAAGTGTTTGCCAGAATATGGGTGCTTATAGAGTGCAGGGCATTATCCCAGCTGGTGAGGTTCCTGCAGCTACTGTTTCCTCTGCTCATACTATGATCAAGAAGTGACCTGGTTAAGAGGGTAGTGTGGACTTAGTCTCTGCCTTGCAGCCAGTATCTAGTGACTGCCTTTGGGCACCAGCTAGTTCTTGCCAGCTAATTGTTTTTCTCTCTTTTTTCCTCTTTTAGAGACAGGATATTCCTCTAATTCAGGCTGGCCTTGAACTCACTGTGTATCCTAGGTTGGCCTCAAACTCACGGTGATCTTCCTGTCTCAGCCTGCCAAGCTGGGATTATAGGTGTGCACCACCACACCTGGCTAAATTCCTTGCTTTGTTTGCTAACATTCATAGCAATATTGACCTTAAAGAAGTATTACTGAGATTCTGTTTTACAAACAGAATTTAAACAGGATTTTTCTTTTTCTCCTCTTTCACTATTCTTGTCAGTTGTTTCTCTCACATAGTGGCACTCGGGTGTTCACCTAAGCTGGAACCCGGGGAGCTCTTAAGAAGACAATTCAGACTTGTCTCTTATTTTCCAGTCTACTAAATCCTTTCCTATTGCTATTTATGATTCCCAGAGAACTTTCACCTCTAAGGCCAAAATGTGTTCTACTTTTCTTTCAGCATTGGATGTTAAATGTTACGGTCAGTGTATTCTTGGATTCCTTCCCAGTCACAGTTTCAGTCCCATCATAACAAGTCACCACTTTTGGTGGTAGGTCCTCTCCTACTCTAGCCCCGAGGCTCCAGCAGTGGTGCAAGTGCCCACTGCCATTTTCCTGAGATCACAAATCTGTGTCCTCATTTGTTTTCCAGTAAGATTTATCATGGAGCTCATCTGGGCACTGGAAGGGCAAGGTGTCTTTGGACACCTTTCCACTAGTAATTTAACCCCCCCCATTCAGTGTGCATGAAAGGAATAGATATTTGAAAAGAAGATGCAGAACAGTTACAATGACAGAGCCTCTATAAGAGCCACAGAAGTGATGCAGAGGTGTTTTAGTTGGACAGGCAGGGAAGAGATTATCAGTATCTAGGTGTCTCCTTCAGTGGATGCTATAAACACCAGCCTGCTTGCAGAAGACCACACGAGGTGCCTGACTGCCTAATGCAATTTTGTCACCTGTGAGAGGCCTTGACAGACTAACAGTAGGAATAAAGATAGCTATCTGATGGTTGAATTCTTTTGGTTAGAAACAAAGTAAAGTAAGATGGGGGAGGGGACCACCCACTCGGGGACCCCCTTCCTATCCCTCTCTCTGACAGGAGCTTTCTTTCCCTTAATAAATATGTTCTGCTTATTACAAAAAAAAATAATAATAATAATGCTGGGGAGATCAGAGCTGGGTTGGAGGCCTGGCAGGATGGCTCAGTGGTCTAAAGCGCCTGCTTAGGAAAGCTTAGGCGGCAGCAGGAACTACAGTTCGATCCCACATGCTGTGCCAGTCCTACCCTTAGGGCAGGCTGAGCCAGCCATTTAAAAAAATAAATAAATAAACAAACAAAAGTTCTGAAACAAGAAAAAAAAAATTTAAAAATTCTTAAAAAAAGTAAAGAAAAAAAAAAAAAAAAAAAACAGAGCTGGGTTGGAATCACATGCCCATCTATTGAGGAGGATGAGGTGGGAGGATCACTTGAGCCTACGGGTTCAAAGCCTGTAGGCAAAATAATGAGACCTTGTTTTGAAGGGGAAAAAAAAGATTGAGAAGAGTGGATCATCCTTTATGTTCTGTGGACTGCCAGTGTACTTCATAGAATAACAGACTTTAAGACATAGCTGCTAAGAAACCTTATAGAACTTAGGGTTTTAACATTTCTGACACTAATATGGTTTTATTAGCCTAAATTTACACAGCTCTAAATGCAAGTGGCCTTATTTTATGATTTTTAAAAAAGTATTTGATAACAGGGTATTGCTATGGAACTTCAACTCATCATGATCCTCCTGTCTCAGCTTCTACAGTGCTGGGGTTAGAGGCATGCATCACTGTGCCCAGAGTTCTGGGGCTAGCATGGCATGTGGTACTGGGGATTGAACTCAGGACCTTGCATGTGCCAGGCGGGTGCTTAGACTGCTGAGCTATCTCCCCAACCCTGCAAGTGGGAAAGTAATATTCTTTCTCCAGGCTAATAGGTTTAAATGATTTGTCTGAACTCTTACTGCCAGGTAGAGAGTGATGTATCATTTATCATCACATTCGTGTTTACATTCTTAATGCTGTGTTGGCCATTAGGCTAAAATAGCAATACAGACTCTCAAAAGCACTGAAAATTTAATAGTTTGTATTGCATTTCATTGCCTGGTAGCATGTACGATTGTGACTTGATGCTCATACTGATCCTGTGTTCCCAGTGTGCGCTTTCTAGTTGGAGCAGGAGTTGCCCCCACCGATAAGAGTTGGTTAGACTCGAAGACCTAGGAATGTTGGCTGCCATCACGTTCAGCAGCATCCAGAAACAAAGCCAAGAGTCTGAGCTCAAAAAGTGACCAGCTTTGGGGAAACAGGAAAGGGTGGAGGAGACGTGTAAGAGGACACACTTAAGATTTCCACCTGCCGGGCGTGGTGGCGCACGCCTGTAATCCCAGCACTCGGGAGGCTGAGGCAGGAGGATCGCTGTGAGTTCGAGACCAGCCTGGGCTACAAAAGTGAGCTCAAGGCCAGCCTGAACTGCACAGTGAGACCCTGTCTCAAAAAGACAAAAAAAAAAAAAAAAAAAAGATTTCCACCTGGATGACAGATAAGACGCTGGGCTGAGGCCCTTGCTCCGAGGAAGCCATGATGCCTTGGACTGGGGAAATCTGAGCATTTGTCACCAGCAAAATCCTCTTTTGCTAATGTTTCATCGTCCTCCTTTTATCGTCTCTTTTTCCTTCCCTGCCCCATTGCCACCCTAGCCAATCTTTCCAATCCCCACACATCAGAGCAGTTAAGCTGGCTGAGGCTAGAACACAGTCCCTTATCTTCCGGGTAGTCTCCAAGGACCCATGGCTTGGAAGTAGAAGACACCTTTAGTGAGTTCAGGAGGCGAATCGCCCACAGCTTGAGGGGGGCAAAGGAAGAAGTGTTTTTCTTTAGGCTCAGATGCTTTTGCATTTTTCTCTAGGTGGGAGATTCAGTGATCCAGATAGAAGGTTGTAAATGTTCTTTCTCTCTGTAGAACTTCTCCTTGTTGGGCCCCAATCATGCTGTCCTATTTAGGAGGAGAAATTGTATTTCCTGAAAAGGACTTAGGTCAGCAGTTAGGGGGAAGTTCTGGGTCAGGACCAAAAAATTCAGAGAAGGGAAGCCTTGAATAAATGGTCAATCATTAACTGCAGGCTTTCTTCAAAAGGCTAAATATAACTTCTGTTGATTGAAACGGAGAAGAATATTGGTAGGACTTTTATGCCCGTGTACCTTTCTGCATCATTTCTCCTGTGAAGGGCTGTGTGTGGCAGTGGGACAAGTAAGGGCCTCTGCTTCCCTCAACACCATGCAACAGCCATTTAGTGCCCATGACACAAGGCTGTGACAGGCACACTTTCTGTTTCCCTAAAGTTTCTAGACTAAAAGAAGTTGCATTCAAGTGAAAGCAATTGCCAGAGTGCTGCCACACAGCTACGTAAGGGAAGAACAGGGTGACAGGAACACACAGTTTAGGGATGCAAGGTGAAGACAGTGGAGGAAGAGAAGGGGCCTGAGAAACTGGGAGAGAACCTTGCATCATGTAGGGGTTGCCCCGGGATGCTCTAGCATGGCCCGACTCCTGAGTGCTCCTGACTTATGGTGCAAGCACGTTATCTTCCATAATTATAGTCACTGGGTTCAGGGAGCTGACAGTTTTGGGAAGTACCTGGCAGAAGGGGAAAGAGTCTGTTGAAGACAGATCACCTCAATTACAATTTTGGTTCAGTAATTTTGGGGTTTTAAAAAAATGTTTGTTTGTTTACTTCTGAGGTATGAGGAGTGAAACCAGGGTATTCACACTGAGCTATATCCTCACTCCTTTATACATTTTTTTTTTTTTAAGCTAGGGGGCTGAGGAGAAGCTCAGTGACATAAGCCCTGCATGGCAAGTGCGAGGTCCCAAGTTTGATCCCCAGTACCAAGAGAGAGAGAGAGAGAGAGAGAGAGCACATTTAATTTTTTTTTTTTTGAGGGACTGGGGTTTAAACCCACGACCTTGCACTTGCCAGGCAGACACTTGTGCCACAGAGCTATCTCCCTGGCCCCCTAATTTTAAGATAGGGTCTGACTAAGTTGCTCAGGTTGAGCTTGAATTTGGGATCCTCCTTTCTCAGCTTCCCAGAGTGGGAAGTTTCCAGATATGTGACTCCACACCTGGATTAATTTCAGGATTTAAATGAACATTCCCCTGCCACTTTAAGAACTCTGGGGTTTTACTATAATCAATGCCTTGATGTCACCATACCTTGTTCTACCAAGAACTGTCATGTCCCATTATCTGGGACATACTGGGATTGAGCTCTTCCTCAACCTGACAAAGTAATTTTTATTTATTTATTTATTTATTTAGTAATTTTTTTTTAAAGGGTATGAGAGCTAGAACCCAGGGCCTTAAGAGTGCTGGGCAAATGCTGTACCATGAACTACAACTGTGATGCTGAAATTCCCAGTAGCATTGTCTGTCTAAAATCAATTGAATAGCTATCCCAATACATGTTCACCTGAAACATTTCTGTTGCTGTTACTACCTCTGGAATTCAGACCCATAATAAGATACACAATAAGTGATATGAGCATATCAGTGGGTGAAGTGATATAAAAAGTTCTCCACATTCCAGCAGACACAGGACACAGACAGACACATAACTGCTTTAGGGAATGGCAGTACTAGGGGAAGTGGAGGATAGCTGAGTGAGTAACTATACATGGAAACGGATGTGAGGAGGTGAGTACTGGCTTCTTTGATTTTCCTCTCTCACTTTCAAGCTCCTAGTAGAGCCGGCCAGATAGCTTAGCAAACTAAGCACCTGCTTAGGCAGATGCAGGGACAGGGGTTCGATCCCTGGTGCCACATACCATGCTGACCCCACCCCTGGGGCACACTGAGATTGCCACTGAGACTGGGCGCGGTGGTGCGCGCCTGTAATCCCAGCGCTTGGGAGGCTGAAAACAGCAGGATCACTGTGAATTTGAGCTGCATACTGAGACCCTGTACCAAGTACATAAATGCAAAATGAAATAAAATTAAAATAAAATAGTGATAAGTCTCACCACAACATTTACAAAATGCAGTATGTTTGGAGGCATGCCTGGTAGAATTCTGTGGAGAGAGGGGAAGCGGTGAGGTGGGCAGCCCTGCTCCCACAGCTAGGACAGGACTGGGGCACTGCGAGGTTGAGCAGTAGAGGCAAGGATAGAGGCATCTTTAAAGAACTTCTTAGCAGTTGGTGAAGGGGTGAGAAAGGCTTTTGTAAAGCTTGAGGGAGGCAGCCGTGTCTGGCCATTGGTAGATGAATGGGAATGTGGAAGAAGGAAGGTGCCCTTCCTCTGTCTCTCCACCCTGGAAGTTCCCTGTCTGGTTTGAGTTATATGCCTGGTGCCAAATTAGGTCAGGACAGCTGTGGGCCTCTCTCCCCAGGCTCTGGAGATTCGTCACTGGCCAACCTTTGCTTGGAGCTGGGCTTCTTTCCAGGCTAGCTGGCATCCTGCTGCCAGGCTGACCGAGAGGGGCATCAAGATCTTGATGATGAACATGTGCCTGGATCTCACCCTTCCCTACAGATCTGGATCTCTTTATGTTGTGTTCCTTTGGCAGCTCAGCAGCAACTCTTACATGTTTTCTGTTTTTAAATATAAGTTTGTTTGGTCTGTCTGTCCATGGTACAGGGGATCAAACCCAGGGTCTCACATCTGCTAAGCGTGTACTCTACCACTCAACTCTGGCTTGACTTTTAGCCTTCCAATGAACCATGAACTGGGTTGGAGAAAAAGATAGCTTTTCCTCTCTGGCTGGGGCAGGTCTTCCATCTACTCTTCAAAGTGGAGCATTCACTCTTTTTACTTAGCTCCCAAGGTGTGAGCCCTAGGACTGTGACACCACATGGAAGAAAAGTATACACACTCAGTAGGGAGAAGGGGCAGAGGAGGGGCTGTCACTGATGCTCCAGGAAGTTCTCTGTGTCAGAGCTGCAGTTTTCAAAACAGGCCTAGAGCAGAAGGGTGGTAAGGGAGGCATTCCCTGGCTGTGTGAATCCACCCAAAGGAAGCAGGAAGCATTATGGTCTAGTCCAGCATCTTCTTCCTATAACATTGAGTCAGTTGCTCTCTCCGAGAGGCTGAGAGTATAGCAGGTAGAGAGTACCTCTCTAAGCCATGGGTGATGAACCAGAAATGCTGGCTCAAGGAAAGTAGCTTCCTCCACTCTTTTGGAGGATAGCATGTGCTTAGCAGCAGGAGCTGGCTCCACCCATACCCTCTCATCTTAAGCTACTCCTTTTCCTTAGTGCCATAACGCAGGGTTTTATGATAAGACTGGAAAGGTTTATTTGTGTTTTTAGTGCTGGTAATTGAAACCCAGGTCTCACACATGCTAGGTGTGCTCCACCGCAAGCTACACATACCCAGGCATGTGAATATGATGCCTTCCTGTGTATCAAGAGCACTGCCTATAAATCCACCACAGGAGCCTTCTCCCTGTGCACTCTGTGGGACAGGCTCTGTGGCTTCTTTTCGCAAGGTATCATGTCAGTCAGACAGCTTGGAAGTCCTTCATAAAGTCTCATCTTCCTCACCTTTGTGAGGCTGTGCCGGTTCTCATAAAAGGAGCCTCTTCTCCCAGAGGCCTTGATGTGTGAGCCAGGTTGGCCCAGGCCTTTCCCTGCTGGAGCCAGGCACTGAGGACTGGGCTGTGATTCTCCTGGGCTCTGGTCCTGCACCGGCTCACAACAGACACAGATGTTCCACTGCTGCTGGCTCTGCCCTGCCCAGGCTGGGGTGGGTGGGGGTGATGACTTCACTGAACATTCGCCTTGCCCTTCCCAGCTCTTGGGCTCGGGCTGCCTCCTAGGGCAGGAAACACTCGTGAGTTGGGCGGGGCTTTCTCACTCATGTTCTTGGGGACAAGGTTTCCTCTCATTTTCCTGATGGATTTCTTGGGGAAACCCTCTTCCTGTGTTTCCAACATTCTCTCCCTGCCAAGTCATTCTTTCCCACTACAGGAAGCTGTATTTGACAAGCCACAGAGATCAGGTCCCAAAACATATTTCTGGGCTGGATGACTATTTGTGTGAAATTATAGCTGCTGAGGGTCGGAGAGCTTCTCCAAGACAAAGAATTGGAATAGAAAGCCCCAAATTGGGACTGGCTGGGCTCCCAGCCCCACATGGCTTTCCTGTGCAATGCCACATGTCAGAGAGGATTCCCAGGGCTACTCTTGCTAAGAACCCCAATGTGCCCTGCCCTGCTGCAGGGCACCCTGGGAACTGGCACAGGACTTGACTTCTTAAGGTAGCTATAGGACATGCCCAAGGTGACTTAAGGTAGAACAGATGGATGAGTAGAAAATGGCAAAAAAAAAAAAGACTTTGAAGGTATCTGGGTAGGAGCAGTCCTGACTCTCTCATTATGGTTCCCATAGTGTGCCTTGCTTCATTTGCATATGTCCCTAAAAGCCATACAAAATCTCACTGAGCAAAATTAAGACCTCAGAGGAATGAATGATACCATCCCTGAGGTCAAGAAAAAGACAGCTGTTCACCCTCACTGGAGGCTGTGAGTAGTGCTGGCTTACTCAGGCACAAAGGAAAGCAGCCCGTGAGCCCACTGGTGGCGCAGGAAGCAGGGCAGGCCTGGGAAGCAGGACCTCCAGTGCAGGTCCCCAGCAGGCTGGCAAACTGGGACCAACTGGTCTCACTTGAATGAAGCCTCCGCTGAGTGTAGTTGCCCTGTCCATGGGTCCCTCTGGATGGAGGTTGGTTGGCATTCTTCCCCCTCTCTAGGCCTTCATTTGCTTATATGTAAAATGGAGCTAATAGTAGTTGTTTGAATGAGAAAGTATGAATGCCTGCCTGGTAAAGCACATAGCGATTGCCCAACCGCTAGCAGTCCTACTTGTTATTCATTCATTTAATTCATTCAACAAATTTGTATATGTGTGTTCACTGTTATAGGCCTGAAAGACAAAGACAAGCCCTTCCCTGTGGAGGGGTGGAGACAAACAATAAAGGCCGAAAAGGACACTGAGTCTTACAGCATGTTAGAGCAGATGTGTTGGGGGCAGCTGAGGAGGGTGAGGGGTGGAAAGTGCCATGCGGAGAAGTTGCCCTTTCGGGTGGGTGAGGGTAGGCCTTTCTCAGGAATGGACAATAGTGTAGAGACCCTAAGGCAGTAAGGGCACGAACCCTGGTACCCTAAGGCAGCAAGAGTGTGAATCCTGAGACCCTAAGGCAGTGAGTGTGTGATCCCTGACCCACTGCAGAGGATCTGGGCAGAGGCCTGGAGCAGAAGCACATCCCTGTTTAGTGTGTTGGGAGAACTGAAGGAATGAGAGGAGCAGATAGGTCCTGGGGGCTCACAGAGGCCTTTCAGCAACTGTAAGTTCTTGGGTTCAGTTCCACTGCAAGTAAAAGTCACAGAGGGCTTAGGCAGAAGAGTAGCAGCATGCACTGCTTTACTTTATTTTATTTTATTTTATTTTTGTCTTTTTGAGACAGGGTCTCGCTATGCAGTTCAGGCTGGCCTTGAGCTCACTTTTGTAGCCCAGACTGGTCTCGAACTCGCACCGATCCTCTTGCCTCAGCCTCCCAAGTGCTGGGATTACAGGCGTGCACCACCACGCCCGGCTTGAAACATTGTTTTTAGGTTTTTATTATTTATTTTACTTATTTATTTATTTATTTATTTTCTTGTTTCAGAATCTTTGTTTATTCACTCATTTTTATGGCCGGCTCAGCCCACCCCGAGGGCAGGGCTGGCGCAGCATGTGGTGCCGGAGATTGAACCGCGGTCCCTGAAGCCGCCCAAGCTTTCCCAAGCAGGCGCTTTAGACCACTGAGCCATCCTGCCAGGCCCAGCATGCACTGCTTTAGGTCCTTTTTTTTTTGGTATTTTAGAGAAGGGTCTACAGGATGTTCAGGGGCTCACTACTAGATCAGACTCGCAGTGATCCACCTGATTACAGTCTCCCGAGAGTTGAGATTATAGGCAAGCAGCACCATACCCAGTCTCAATTGCCATCTCAGTGTGCCCCAGGAGCAGAACCAGTATGGCAGGCCTGGGGATCAAACCCCCAGCTCCTGGGGGCTGGAGATTAAAGCAGGAGGTTTAATCTGCTGAACTATTTGGCTGGAGATTAAAGCAGGAGGTTTAATCTGCTGAGCTATTTGGCTGGCCCTTAGTTCTAAAAAAAAAAAAAAAAAAAAAAAAAAAA
>PVJA010021661.1:0-35284 GCA_004027025.1 Myocastor coypus
AAAAAAAAATAAAATGAATGTGGCTACACTAAAAAAAAAAAGAAAAAGGAAAGGAAAGCAAAACCACTGAACACAGCGAGACGAGTAGAGGCTTCGATGACTACAAATGGCCAGGCCAGTAGGCGAGAACCAGAAGAAGCAGGTCGGGGGTGGAGCGAGCTGTGGCAGCGAGGGCGGTGGGCGAGGCGCAAGGCAGGGGAAGGAGCGGCGGCCTGGGCTGCCTCAGCCCCGCTGGGCGGCACGCAAGCGCAGCTCACGGTGGGTGCCTTGAGGAACCGCAACTGCGACGGACACCAGATCCAGTACACAGGTAAGAACAGTGAACGATCGCGTGACTCTGTTATATAATACAATAAACACACAGCACTCAGACACTGTCCCCGGCAGGAACTCTCTCGAGCACAGGTAACAGACATAAACCACAGGGGCTCATCCCTCAGCACAGCGAGAGATTCCATTTTCAGTTACTCAGAATGCTGGGCCTCTGGAGCACCGCTAAGCGACCCTGGCCACCGCACACCAGCGTTGCTGGAAACGCCTACTCCTGCGGCTCCACCCGAAGAGACGGCACTGTCAAGCACCCTCCACCCCGCCGTGCTCCTTCCTAACGTGCCGCACCCTCCTCGTCCCACCCTACCCAGCTCCCTCTGGAAGAATCTCTGCTCTTTACTTTCTTCCCATGCCACGCGTGGTCCCTGGGCCCCACACCCGCACCCCTAGCTCACAAGGGATCTTCCGCTACACACAGGCTCAGGCACAGGCAGGAAAGAACTTGTGTGCCCAGCAGTCAGGTTCAGTCAGCATGTGGAATAAAAAGTAACCTCCTGGGCCCCCGCGGGGCGGCGGGGGAGGGAGGATCACCACCAGAGCACTGCAGGCTGTACTTTCCTTAACCAAGCAGTGCTATTTATTTTGGGGTGCACTAGCAAGATCCTCACTGGCTTTGTTGTGTGTATTTGGAGGTCAAAATCTGTCTAATCTGGTTTCAGACAGAGCCCAAGGGAAGCTCCCAGCCCGGCCCTCCTGCAGTTTCGCGGGCTCAGCTTCAGGCAGACCAGGATGGCAACCTCCCCAGTTCCCTTTCTAAGATGCCTGTGACCAGCACACAGCCCCCCGGCCTCCCTGCTCCCTCAAGCATCTGTTTTGGCCACCTGAGTGACCGCGTGTCCTGCACAAGGACAGGAGGCAGGGGTGGGGCTCACCGCTTCCATCAGGCCCTTCACCGTGGGGGACTTCAGCATCAGCGCGTCGAACACATCATCGGTCTCCTTCCTCACGTACAGCAGCACTGGAAGACAAGCGGAGAGGGCCTGCGACATCACGACCGTGCCGAGGGGCGTGGCCTGAGGCTGGGGGCATGAGATAAATGGGACCGCCCAGTCTGTCAGCTGCCCTGACTCAAGTTCACAGGGAGCTTCTCGAGGCGAGCAGGTCCTGGGGCGCCCCGAGTCCCCATGCATGTGTCCCGGCGTTGCCAGGGAACTGTGGGGGTGGGGACGCCAGGAATGCGACTTTGTAGCAGCAGAGAGCTGAGCTGTGGAGGTGACAGGGTGTCGAGGCTGGCAAGAGGGGGTGATGCAGGCAGTTGTCACACAGGGTAACACCAGAACCTTGGCACATGCCCCCTGCAGCCCCGTGGTCCCGTGAAGATAGACACGAGGATCCGCCATACAGGGGTGCTGCGAGAGACCCCAGGGCGAAGCCCATGTGGCCCGCTTGATTCAGGCCTGGCCCTCAGCGAGCACCTGGCCCCCCAGCGAAGTGGATGCAGGCTCTAGATGGCCAGGGAAACCGTGCTTGGAGCCTGAGGATGCTCAGGCTGAATGAAGGGTGGCAAGGGCCCAGGTGCCCCTGAAGGTGGGCGTGGACTAGAGAGGCTCAGACACCCCGCCCATGCATGCTCCTGCCTGGCGGCATCGGTACCATGCTGGATTTCTGGTTCTCAGAGGGAAGGCGAAGGTCACCCCAGGAAAACTGCCCAGGTCACAGAGCCCTGCTCTGGTCAGACACCCACTTGGCGGGAATGGCCACCCACCACAGAGCAAGGCGGTGGGCTCAAGACCCTGTCCTCCCGCCTGCCTGGGTCCCTACAGTGTCACTTCCTGGGGCACACAGGTGCAGGGGCTGCCAGCCACTGAGCTAAGAGGGCAGCAGGGACAACAGAAAAAAGCCAGGGGCAGTGGGGGGGGGGGTCAGGGAGGAGACGGTGGGCTGTGTGGCTGCTTTCTCTTTATGTGATATAAAAATATCGGTTAAATAAATAAAACAAACATCTCCAAAGATTTCCAAAGTTAGTCCTCTGGGATGGATATTTTATAGCCTCCATTTCCGCTAAAATGAATGATCATTAGATTATCATTAGGTTATCATAAGAGGGCACAATGTTAGCACTACATGGAAAAATAAGTAGAACCTAGCGCCGCAATTACATCTAGATGAGGAAAACAAAATCAAAGAGAAACCCCAGTGGCTCTTACAGAAGAAAATCCCCAAGCCCAAGTCGGCAGCGCCCTTCCCCCAGGAAATCCCCCTTCTGCCCCAGGACAGCCCCGCCCCTCCATTTGCTAACTGTCTTGGAGACACAATGCTGGCCCTCACTTCCCTGGTGGCCGGCAAGGGCTACGGGTGATCTTCCGCAGAAGGGAGGGGAGGCAGGCCACTGGGGACGGTGCCTCGGCTCACCCACAGGCTCCTGTGGGCTGTGCTGGGGGTTTCCAGGAAGCCAGCTCTGTCAGCTCTGCGCCTGGCAGGGCCAGCAAACCCAGGTCCCGTGGGTGGTAGTGGCACAGACAGCCGCAAGTGGCTGCGAAGGCAAATTAACCATGGCAGCGGCCCAGGCGGCGCCTCTGGCAAGGGGTCTGAGTTCTCTCTCGGGGAACTTGCAACAGAAATGTAAGAACTGTTGCTGACCATGACTCGAGTCTGCCCCGTTCCCATGTGGAGTGGGTGCTCTAAGCAAGAACCTTCCAGGGGCCACTTCCCTTACCGCTGGCAGGTGACGGCACCCTGGCGTGTCCCTGTGATTCAGAACTAGCAAAGTCAGTGACTTAACCCAGTATAATTCTGGAAGTCCTCCCAGTTGGCCTTGGCAGAGGGGAAACAGGTGCTTAGGACGAGGGTTCCCAGAACAGAGGGGCTGGTGAGACTCAGAGGCCTTTGGGCTGTTTCTGATCCTTTGGGGAGGAGGAAGATCTGAGTCAAAGTAGGGAGCAGTGACATCGAGGAAAGCAGAGGTTTGGACCATCACTAGCTTTGGTGACACAGGAAGGGGCTGTCCACTCAAGGTGCTGGAAAGGACAGAGGTCAAGGCAGGACAGGAGCAACCGTGAGCTCCCCTAGTAACAAGAACTGGGTGGGGCTTAGGCTCCCTGGGCCCAGGCTGGCCGTGCTTCCAACTCTTCCTGAGAGCTGGCCCCTGCCCTGTGCACCATGCCAGTGTGTGTCCCAACCCCAGAGGTACCTCGTTTTATGCCTTCTTCTTTCATCTGCTTAGTAGGTGCTGGGCCAAAGTCCTCCTCCATGGGTCTGAACATCCGTTTAACGAGGACACTGCTACTGGAAAAGACAGCAGAGGCATTTAAGCAAAGCAAACAAGGGTCCAAGCCCAAGGTCAGGCAGGAGTCTGTCCCTGGCCTCTTCCACAGGTGGCAGGACCCACCATTGACCTCACCCCCTTTCAGGTCCTAAGGCATCCTTGCCCGAGGCAGAACCCACACTACCATCTTGCTGCCGACCAGACCTGCTCTGCACCACTAAGGTCAGGCGGCTAGGCTCTACCCACCACAGCCTCTGCCTGTCCCCTTTTCTGCTCAGATGTGGACTGGAGGAGGCAGAAGTGAGCCCCAGTGTCCTTGCAGCTCCGGCATGTAGCTGGCTATCCAGCCCCTCAGGGCACAGCAGGGACACAGGCTGTCCTGTGACTCGATGGTCAGGCTGTCCTGACTTTGGGCCGCCTCCCCTCTCTGGCTAGAGCAGATGAGCCTGCACTACTGGGAGCCCCTCCAGGACCCAGGCCTCCTCTGCCTGGACGCCCATGTGCTGAGGCCCTGCATGACACCGACTGGCCAGTTTTGGTGGTTCTCCTTTGGCTGCTGGAGTTCCTGTCTATGCCGGGCACTTGAGGAAGAGAGGAACTAAGACGGGGAGGACAGCACACTTCGCATGGACTCCTGCTAGTCAGCCTCACGGGAGGCGGTGTTAGTGTCTATCAGCTGTTCCTCTCCCTGGGGATCCCTGGGCCCGCAGAGCAAGGCCAGGTGGGAAGTTCAGCAGAACTGTGCAGCAGGAGTGCTGGGACACGCCTTGTTCCAAATCTTGGCTTTACACTGTGCTGCTGTAGGAGCCTGGACTAGTTTCTCAACTTCCCTGGGCCTCAATCTCCTTCCCCTAAAAAGTCTGTTGACACAGAAACGGGGAGATAGAGAGGATGGAAGTGCTAATTACCCTGATTGGGTAATTCCATATGCATCGAGCTATCACACCGTACTTTAGCAGTAAATGCAAACGTTATATGCCACATCAAAATTTAAAAACTAATTTAAATAAAACGGAAAAGGCTGTCATGAGCACGAAGTGGACACACACAGCACTCGCAGAACTCCCGGGAATCATGAGCACCTCAGCACCCCTGGTGTTCTGGATGAAGGCAGCGTTGGTGAGGCCATGTAGGAGAGGCATGAGGAACAGCCATATGGGGAAGGCAACTGCAAGCATGTCAGAGTCCCCTCCACCCCCACAGAGCGCACAGCAGCTGCAACTGCCACTCGGGGCCAGTGTGAGGACTTAAGACTTGCAAAGCTCCCCACATGGGTGGGCGACGTTGGCTCAGTCTCAACATTCCAGATACTGTGAAACCCAGTGACTGCCTGTTGGCATTGCTGTCTCTGAAGTTATCGGTCACCTGTGCAGTCAAGCTAATGCTCAGGTGAAGCACGGGCGGGTAGCCCAGGGGAGGGCAAAGCGCATTCCTCTTCACGTCAGTGGCTTCAAGGATGGAGCCAGTGGTAATCTAGCTTATCCAAAAGGTTACCCAGCCAATGAAACTCCTTCATAAGACCTCTGATTTTCTATGAAGCACATTTTATCTCCTGTGTCACTTACAAATCCTGTCATCCCGAACAAGCCAGGATGGGGACCTGGTTTTACCTCGGCTCAGCTAGGACTTGAGGCTCAGCATGGTGAGGGCCTCATGGGGCACAAAACAGCTAAGGAGAGAGAGCTGTCATGACCTCATCTCCGAGGCGACACCTGTAAGTCACGCAGTGAGTCCTAGCAGAAGAGAAAGGCCATGAGGAGTACAAGCTAGCACTCTCCTATCTTTTTGCCTAGTGTGTCAACCACAGAAAACAGCCGGACAGCTGCCCAAAACTCAGGTCCCAGCACAGGTGGCAATCAGTTTGAGAGCATCACTACCTCTACCTGCTCATCACACTGTGATAACAGCGGCTGGCATTACACTGTCACCTTAAGGAAGCACAGTGACCTTGATCTCAGGACTAGAAAATCCATTCACAGAGCAGCCAGAGGCCAGAGATTAATGATGGGCAAACAGAGATGTCAACATCCCTCATGCTGGGTGAGCTTTCCTATGCTTGTGAGGTTCTCTATGAAGCCAATGTTATCTATACTTTTTCTAGTCTGGCTGACTTTTGATAGCACCCCATTCGGAGCTATGACAGGCGTAGCCACTGAAGTAACATCTGGGATGCACCACATGCTCGTGGGAGCTCCGATAGGCTTTTTCATCATGCCTTCGATTCCATAAACCCAGTAGGAGCCAATACGCTTTATGTGTTCTGAAGTCAGTGGTTTCATTTACTTTCAATGCAAGTCCACAAAGTGGGGGCAGAGAGGATGAGCCCATCTGCTACATGAAAGAGCCCAGACCGTACGCCCTCCGGCGTCCAGGCAAATTAAGTTTCATTACGGCACAAAAGGACTGGAAAACCAGGGCAAGCTGGCTGCCCCAGCACCAGACTCCATCCTGCTGGTCCATGAGGCAGTGGGTGTGCAGAGTGACCCAGGGGGTGGCACATGCAGCCGCGGGCTGTGGGCCAGCCGCAGGGAGAAAAGTCCCTTGGGTATGAGCAGGACTGCTAAGTTTCAAGACACAAACATGTGGAAGGTGGCGGGAAGATACTGGGAGGCCTGATCTCTGGCCATGGCTGCGACTCTGCAGGTGCTGGCGGGCTGTCCCCCCAAACTGACAGAGGGGTTGCAGGCACCCCAGAGAGAAAAAGAAAGAAAGCTTATTTTCCTGCTTAGAGCCTGGATAATCTGATCACCAGGAGTGCCCTACATAATAGAGGTTCATGCCCCATGTTAACTGTAGAAAAGACAAAATCAGCTTCTGTTCAAGTCCTGACAAGTCTTTCATTCATGGGAGTAGGATCTCGACTAATTTCCCTTCAACAGATCAATCTTTGGGAAAGGCAGCCTAGAAGGACCTTCCTCAAGGCCAGCGTGGGTGCCGAGGGAGTCGCTCGAGAGGGTGGCGAGAGCAGCATGAGAACCGCTGGAGCTCATTACTCTGTGACGGCCTCCAACCAGGTGAGAAAGAGCAACCCAGTGGGGACCGTAGAGTCTGGGGCTGCAGGGTCAGCCCTAGACATGATTCTGCCCCGCCTAACAGGCTGGGGACACTGCAGTCCTTGAGGTGCCTGTCCCCCAGAGCTGAGCTGCCTGCTTTCCCACGTGGCCTGTCTAGCTGCTCAGCTCTGCTTGAACAGCACCCAAGCAATCACAGAAATGCCTGGAGGATGAACATGGCCGAGTTCCAGGGAAGTCATGGCTGCTGGGACTTCCTGAGGTTTTCACATACCAAGCAGCATTATTCTTTTGTGTGTTTTCAACTGCAAAAGTGTAAGAAAACCACACTTAGTTTCCAGACTCTTCCAACGCAGACAGGAGCTAGGTGTGGCCCTTAGGCTATCATCTGTCACCCTGGCCCGAAGATTAACTGTACGTGATCTACTCCCTGAAATGGGGGAGGTCTCACAGGTAAACATGTCAGTGACACAGAACAGGGATGCCCATGTTTGACTGTGGGTTGGGGGAAACCTGAAGATTTCAGCCTACATATCCAGGGCAAAGACTAAAAAATAAATACCAAAAGTAAAAATATTGAAGGGCTGGCCAGATAGCTCAGTGGACTAATGCACCTGTTTAGGCAGATGCAAGAAAACAGCTGGGGTTTGGTCCCTGGCACACCATGCTGACCCTGGCCCTGGGGCATGCTGAGATGGTGATTGAGACTGGAAGTGGTGGTGTGCACCTGTAATCCCAGCTCTTGGGAGGCTATGAACAGGCGGATCACTAGAGTCCCATCTAGTAGTGAACCCTGAACACCCTGTAGGCCCTTCCCTAAAACACACACACAAAAAAAAACCCCAAAACAAAAGCAGCTGCAGAGAGGGAAGGGATATTTAAAGGTCGAGGGAGGGTGACACTGATTCAGAGAGCAGGACGAGAGCTGATGGAAAGAAGTCAAAAGCAGGGAGAAGTCGGTGACACAGACAACAGCTTTCTAGCACTAAAGTCCACCCTGAGATACTGAGCATGCCACCACTGGCAGTAAGAGTCAGCCCAGTGGGCAGAGACCTGCGGGAGCAGGCTGTCACCCCAGCCTCCCTCCCAGAGGGACTGGTCTCCGCAGGGTCTGGGGTGAGAGGGGCCGAGCTGTGCTCAGCCACCGGCGCAGGATCTGTGTGTGCGTGGGGAAACGCCTTACCCTTCGCGCTCCTCGTCCGTGTTGTAGTACACCTGTGGAGTCAAACAAGAGCTCAGGTCAGAGATAAGAAGGGTGCATGCTACATGTGGAGCAGGCGCACTTTCCTAAGGCAGGAATGGTCTTCAAAAGACAAAGGTGTTTAATGAGGTCATGTGTGTGCGTGCACGCATTTGTTTCTAAAGAAATACAAATTTCACCTCTTCACGCTCTCCCTGGGGTTACCTCTTAGATTTTATTTTTTTTTAAATTTTTAAAATTTTATTATTTTTTTTTCTTGTTTCAGAACTTTTGTTTATTTATTTATTTTTATGGCCGGCTCAGCCTGCCCTGAGGGCAGGGCTGGCACAGCATGTGGAGCCTGGGATCGAACCGCGGTCCCTACAGTCGCCCAAGCTGTCCTAAGCAGGTGCTTTAGACCACTGAGCCATCCGGCTGGGCCCAACCTCTTAGATTTTAATGAAATAAAATTGGAAGCCCGTGCCTGTCCAGATAGTGGCAGTGTGGCTGCATTACCACGGCCGGGCCTGAGCCAGTTCTTGCTGCTCACATTAAGGAAAGTGTGTTTTCAGCCGGATGTGAATTAATGCGGTTAGGAAGCAGGCATGCAGGGAAGGGGCTGGGTCTGTGAGTAGCCTGGGACACTGAGTTGAGACAACAGTCACTGTGCACAAGCAGATGCCCCACGGAGAGGTGGCAGGGCATGGGCCACTCTGTGCTCTCCCCAGCGGGTGTGCAGCGGCCCTGGCATCAGGAGCCTCTGTCCTCTTGCAGCTGGGAGATCTGCCTGGCACTGGAAGCATTCCTGGCCAACAGAACCGCGCAAGGACAAACACCTTCGTGTGATCATCACAGGGGTGGCAGAATCAGTTCAAAGAACATACGACCATCCTTACCACGGGCAGAACCACAGCTGATCCACATAGGCGCATGCTCTTGGCTGGCCATGTGTGAGAGCTGTGGCCTTCTGGGGCTCTGTGTGCTCAAGGCCATGTCTAAACATTCAGTCACTTTAAAAGCAGCCTCTGATCCCAGTCCCTTTGGTCACTCTCCCTGGGCTGGTACCGAAGGCTCAGGACAGCTTCTGATGCCATACCAGGCCTGACTGCCTGGCCCTCTGTGAGGAGGCGCTGCACTGAGCAGCCAGATTTCTTGGGGTACTTTCCCTGCAGAATCCTTTAGTGCAGTGGTTCTCAATCTTTCTAATGCCGTGACCCCGCAGTACAATTCCTCATATTGCGGTGACCTCAAACCACAAAGTAATTTTGGTGGCTACTTCAAAACTGTAATTTTGCTACAGTTATGATTCAGAATGTAAATACCTGATATGCATTATGTATTCTCATTGCTAGAAATCAAACATAATTTAAACATAGTGATTAATCACAAAACAATATATAATTATTTGCTGAGAAATATTTATTACTAATTCCAATAAATAACATTTCACCATGGCATAGCATGGGTTTAAATATGTATTTTCCGATGGCTTTAGGTGACCCCTGTGTTTTGGTCATTTGACTCCCGCCAGGGTCTTGACCCATAGAGAATCGCCATTTTAGTGGATACTGCTATTTGGGTGCTTTGTTTTTTCTTAAACAGAAAACAATGCAAGCTAAATTGTGCTCTTCCACCCCAGACTCAGAGTGGCACCCAGAGCTTCAGTCACACGGTGTGTGAGGAATGGGGCTGTCCTTCTAGAGTCCCTGGAGAGACCCACGGGCAGGTGGCAGCAGCAGCACCACCGGCCAAATGGCTGTACTGTTCTGTGAGTGCTCACCGCGGGCCTGCGTTTCGTGGTGACCCTAAGTGCAGCATCACACTTCTCCCCTGACTGCTCCCCACCACGGGGACCCAGGCTTGCAAGCCACTGCTCCTTTCCTGCCCTCCTAACTGGCCCCTTCACACCTCTGCCACTGTCATGGCCATTTCTCTTCCTCGCACATGATGACCGATTTGCTTTTTCCCTGTGTAGCATTGGACCACTGCAATAAAGACGTTTTTAAGTGTATTTAGTACAGGGTCACAGTTCTCACTGCGCAGCTCAGGCTCAGCAATCCTCCTGTTTTCGGCATCCCAAGCGCTGGGACTATAGGCGCGTGCCACCATGCTGTCTCAATCCCATTTCAGCGCACCCTGGGGATGGGGCCAGCACAGCTTGTGGTACCTGGGACCAAACCCCGTCCCTGCACTGTGCTTAAACAGCTGCGCTTCGTCGGCTTAGCTATCTGGCCAGCCCTGCAACAAAGACTTTTCACGTTTCCAAACCTCAGAGTGCCTAAAATTTTGTAGCGGCCTACAAGTGCAGGCTCCTAGCAACACTTGGGCGTTCCTACCATGGCACACAGGAGGGAACAGTAGACCAAGCCTTCCAGGAACACGTGTGACCTGGGGGCTGCTGCGAGGCATGATTCCAGAGCCCCTCCCAAGGTGAGGGGCGGGGTCTCCCGGTCCCGGTGCTCCAAGGAGATTGCGGAGCACAGCTGGCCCTGCCTGGCTGCCCAGCCCTGTGTGCAGACCCCCCAGATACGAGCAGCTGACAGCCTGGAGGCTCCACGCGAGGAAGGCGGCTAAAACACTCCCTGCTCCGTGGCACCTGCGCTGTGGATACCCTCCTCCACGTGAGCTTTCTGTGATGACTTGCAGAGTACTGCAGTCTACATGCGAGCTAGGGCGTGTCCTCTGTGTGGCCCCTTGCTGGCCATGGGAGTGCTGGGGCCCCTGGTGCCAGGACTCAGGTCTGCTTGGCTGTGTGCCCCTGTCCCCTACAGACAAACTAGCCCATCTTTGAACCTACCACCACGGGCCACGTCCTCCTTCTCACACAAAGCTGGCAATCCCTGCCCCACCCCAGTTCTGGCCCTGGCTCTGCCTCCACCTTGGGTGAGCCCCCAGGCAGTCAGCCTGGCCTTCAGTTCGGTGAGTGGATCAGCCACGGGAGTCACAGAGCTCTCAAGCACCGCTGCGGGGTCCTTACTGCGAGGAGTGCAGGGCAGTGACACCCTCTTTGGGCGGTGGCCTCTAAGCAGCTGGACTCTACTGGCCTGGCAGCCCAGGGGACAAGGCCTGGTTGCTCTGTAATCGCTGCAGCGGACAAAGGCTGTGCACACCTCTGGGCTGGGGCGCAGCACAGGGCACCAATAGCAAGCTTCCCTCGGAAGATTCATTTCCGGATTTGGATTTTCATCATTAACATTGTAGGCGATGCTCAATGCTCAAATAAACTGAGCTCTCACGGTGGGCTGATTCATGTTAATATCTGATCTTTCATTTTACATGCAGATGTGCCTCAAAGACAGGAGATGGTCTTGTTTGCTAAAGGAGAGGCTTCTGCAACCCTACTTTTCTCTAGATAAGAAATGACTGGACCATTCAGCGGGAACTATTAATTCTGCAAGAGGAAAACTGCTGATGGGATTTGGTTCAGTCAAGCTTTCTCCTGGTGCCACTTCCTCGGGGAGCAAGTACAGGTGTCCCGTCCCCCCTCCGCCCCCGCCCCGTTGGGAAGTGCGTGCGCACCTAGTGCAACTGGAGGGCCAAAGCCAAGGAAACGCCTATCTTCACAGGAAACGCGTGCCAGGAAATGGGCCTTTCTTCCCCTCTTTCACTGTCTGTCACTATCCTCTCCCAGACATTCTTTGCTGTGACAAGGAATGGCCACCACCCTTTCCTCTCCTAAAGGGACGGTGGGTTCTGCTCTGTGCCCCCGGAGGCGCACGGGAGTGGTGGAGAGGCTATACCTGTCCAGTCCTCTGCAGGTTTGCGAAGTGAACGTCAGGTATGAAGAGCACGGGCTGCGAGTGCAGGTCGGGCATGGTCTTGAAGTAGGTGATGTCACTCTTCTTCTGTAAAGGTATGGCGGCCAACTTCCCATCAGAGGCTGGACGCGACCACAAAACCCACAAACGACAGGGTTACGCATGACTGAGAACTTTCAACTGTCAGCCCTGTCTCAGAGAAAGTTCAGGCCTCTCCTACCAGGCTCTCCTAACACACAGATGGGATTGCACTTTAAAGAACCCTTGCCTGCCAGGGAACGGGAAGAGCATGGGCTTGCTGCCTGGGCCCTCACACTCGTCCTGGATGCTGTGTGTCACCACCCAGTCTCCCTTGGTCCTTGGAGAACAATGGTCTCCATATTGCAAGATCGCACATACCCTATTCTTACCAGCCTCATGGGATTCCGCTTTCTCTCTCTCCACAGGGACTGTCACCCCGGCACCTGGCACCTCTGCCTGCATGCCTGTTGTCCACCACTTCCCATCTTGGACCCCAGGCACCGCTCCACAGCTCCCAGCACCCCCATGTAGCAGTCAGCCTTGGGCAAACTCACAGTTGCTACATGGAGCTTGGGGGGCCTGGCCTTTCCCTTTCTTCCTGTTCTGCTTCCTCTCTTCATCTCGGATTTTTCTTTCTGCACCCTGTCAGGGAAAACAAACACAGACCATGCCAGGCATGTTATCAGAGCATGCAGGAACACTGTCTCTCTCTCTCTCTCTCTCTCTCTCTCTCTCTCTCTCTCTCTCTCACACACACACACACACACACACACACACACACACACACACACACACCTCTTGGGATGGTCAGCTCCACTTTCACCCTCTAAGAGCCTAGGCCTTCAATTCTAAAAGCCAAGAATATGCTGGGGCCTGTGCCACACTCCTGAGCCGGGAGTGGTCCCACGCCACCCGAATATTTTCCTTTCTTCTTATCTTGCCTACTTGAAGAACTTCAGCTTTGAGCCTACATAGAAAGCCCAGGCCCAGATCCCCAGCATGGGCAGTCTCTAAGTAACTTCAGTGATTATCCTAGAACATCTGAAGGTGAACATCTGGCCCACTGAACGCACTTGCAGGCAGGGACAGGGCTTGAAGTTGCATGTGACCCCCTACAAAGGCTTTCCGTTGCTCTTACGAATGCTAAAGAACAATCACAGCAGCAGAGACAAGCAGTGTCCCCTCCCCCCTCACTGGGTGCCGGCACAGGGACAGTTGGAGCACGTGTGTGCCCCTGGTCTCTGTGTCAGTATTTTCACCCCTCTCAGACAGGGCTGACGCCACCAGAGAGAAAAAAGCACCATCTGTTCGCTCCTCCTTTGCATCTTTGTTCTTGATGATCTGACTTTTTCATTCTGCCTTCTTGCCAAATCACCAAATCTCATCCAGCTCACCTGACTGTCACCTTCCAGCTCTTTCCTTGCCAGTCTGTGGCAACTCCTGGTTGGCTTCTCTTTTTAGTCCTTTGCCAATTCACTTTCCCTGTTGCACCCCAGAACCTGAGCTAAGGCACAGAGTTCTGGGGCTCTCCCTCCATGCTACTTCGGGAGGCTCATCTGCATCATGATCTCCTAGGACCCTGGGCAGGGTGACGGCCACGTGGATCCTGCCCACGCCTTTCCTAAGGCCAGGTCCCACTCAGCTCCTGGCTCCACAGCAGCAGGACTAAGGAGCTGGGAAGCCCACAGCACCCAGCACTGCTTGTGCCTTCGACAACTGCTCTCAGAACCTTGCCTGCAGAAGGCAGATCTGTCGATGTAAAGTGTTAATCTAGCAAATGTAAAAAACCAGAACAAAGACCCAAACTAAAGTGCAAATGGGATTGGTGGAAATACTTGCAATAAAGTATCACCTAAAGCATCCAATTCTAAATGCATAACGCTTTGAATTTAAGAACACACTCATCGGAAACGGTAGGGGTCAGGAGACAGGCAAGTCCTAGAGAACACACACCGCGCTTTGAATTAAAGCAGTGAGGTGACTTCTGGTGATCGGACTGGCTTCTCCAAGAAGACAGACTCCCAACTTGAGCCAGGTGAGCCCAAAACACTCCAGGTTTGGGATCAGCAGGACCCAGCTTTTGAGCAAATTTGCAAAGAATTTATGAGAATGCTCTCCATACTTAGCTGGCACTCATTGTGTCAGGTGATTTCCAGTGGATAATGGAGAGATGTTGGCCAGATAACTTAAACACGCTTTTTGTTTTTGCAGCAATGGAGATCGAATTTGGGGCCCTCACCCTTAGCTACACCTCAGCCCTTTAATTTTTTATTTCAAAACACTATCTTGGTAAATAGCTGAGTTTACCAAGATAAACAAGCTGGGTTTAGACTTGCAATTCTCCTGCCTCAGTCTCCCAGTGTTGGGATGGCCAGGTGTGTGCCACCATGCACAGCAATTATGCATTTTTATAACACAATATAAAAGGAAGTAATTAGTATACTTACTGCCAAAGGAAGTAGTTATTTTACAGTATTTCACTTTAAGTTTAAAGTTGATACTGACACAGTTCATGGAAATTTGATAGCAAGATGGAGATAGAATATAGAAATAATGGCTTTAGAAATCTCCTTAAGATGTAATTTTGTCATCCAGGTGGCTGACACCAACCGACAACAGTTCTACAAAGCACTACACATGGTTCCAAAGTAAATCCTGAGGGGATTTGACTGACCTTGGGAGATACAAAAATTATACGTTTTGTTATACAGGTCTTGCTTTAACTTGCCCTTGACCACCCAGCAGAAAAGTTTAAACATGAAGCATAAAGCATAAAGGTAGTTTAGTATGCTAAACTGTAAAAGGCTCTAATCAACAGCTCCCAACATTGCCAGTTTCACCAGTAACCCACTGCAATTATGGAACATTTGACTATGTATACAACTACCTTCTCTCAGATCAAACAGAAGAAATCTATTGTACTAATAACCATTAGAAAATTTATCATGTTTACACCCTGTGCTCTGTATAACTACAATGAGGACAACAATATGCATTGTATCAATTATTAGGAATGTCCTACTAACATGTTTTGAAATTGTCACATTGTAATTTATTATTAAAAGTAATAATATGTATATATGATATAATTTTGTAGTGTGTGTGTTTAGATAACACGCAAGGCCGCTAATTCATGGGAGAGGGGCCTGAATTCATATGGACCCTTGAGAGCTCTGCATAACATACCATTTACTAAAAAAAAAAAAAAAAAGGGTCTTTATTTTCTATTTATGGCCAATTTCAAGGTTGGTCGAGCAACTGTACTATTTCTTAGAGGAATGCGTCTGAAATTCATCTGTTTCAAAATGCAGACATGCTTCCTACAGATTTTTAGGGCATAAAGCCACCCACTCATTACCACGCATGCTGTCTAATGCAAAACCTAGCACAGGTGCTACTGTGGGCAGAGCAGGTGCAACTTGTGTGTAGAAAGTTCTTGTCCCGAGCCAAGGATCAGTGAAACAATGTGCACAGTATCTGCACTTGGGGAACCCAGCTCTCAGCTCTAAAACAAAGCTTAAGACTTCTCAGTGACTCACGGATGCTTCAGTACATACTATTAGGATGGAGAAAGCCTTCCTGTATCAAGACCTCCTAAGAAATCCTTTCCTTTCTAGGTCCTCATTTGTGATCCTGAGCTTCTACAAAATAGTATTGTACTCTTACAAAACCTCCTCAAGGTCTAGTTCTTTCAGAAGAGTATAATTTACTACAAAGATCAAAGCTATCCTTGGAAAGAATAACTCTTACCTCCCATTCATTCACTGTGGAGTTCTACATCTGAAAATAAACTTCAAGAGTTCCTACTAGACCTAAAGCTGGGTGTGGGGCACATGCCATAACTCCAGCACCTGGGCAGCTGAGGCAAGAGAAATGCCTGAGTTCAAGGTCTACACCGGCTACACCGTGGGTTCAAGGGAGCCTGAACTACATAGCAAGACCCTGGCCAGCCTCCGGGAAAACAGAACAGGAGTTCTGTCCTATACTATGATCACCTTTGCTCACACAGAGGTGACAGCAATCTTCGCCTTTTATCTAACATTAAAATTTTTATTTTATTTAAAGTTTCATGCAAGACATAGTTATTATTTGCAGAAACACCAAAAACTCTTATTTTTCATGGAGGATTTGGGAAGTAATCAAATACAGAGATCAAGATATACACATAGGTGGGAGGCTGAGGCAGGAGGATCCGTGTGAGTTCGAGGACCAGCCTGGGCTGCAAAAGTGAGCTAAAGGCCAATCTAAACTACATAGAGAGACCCTGTCTCAAAAAGACAAAACAAACAAACAAACAAACAAAAAGATATACATATAGGTATTTCTCTATATGGTTACATAAATCTTGGATTTTTTAATGCATAAGTGCATGTATTTCACTAGCAGTCTCAGGATACCAAGAAAGTTAGAAAACACCTGTATTTTTTATCTGCAGGCTCACAGATATATAAAACACAAATCAGTCTGGAGAACCCAAAATACTGCAGCATTTCATCTGTTTAGGACACTGGACTATGACTGGGAAACTTACAATTTTAAAATGGAACAACTGCTTTTACTTTAAGGATAATCCAACTTAAGCATTTACATCTACATATTATTTCAGAAGTGTAAAAATAAAACTGGTACTTGGGCTTTCAATTCCCTACAAGTGAAGTTTGCCTGAATTTGCAAATTAGAGGTGCAAACAACACATTATAGCAAAAGACACGACTTTATTAGAGGAAGTGACAGCAACTCAGCCAATCTGCCTGCGCAGTCCCGGAGATTTCCGCCCGTGCAGGCTTCCTTCTCGTCTCGCCCTTAACATGGGGTGCCCACTAGGAACCCTATGTCTACTTACTTGCATTAAATGCCAGTCACTTGTCCAGCGATCTCCACCGTTTTCTTCTACTTAGTGGTGATATCTATTAGAGATTTATTATTTCCAATGGGAGTTATTAGAAATGCCGCCTATCTTCTGACTGGCAAAGTGTGCTAATGTGATTCTTTCTGTTTTCTTATACATGTTTACCAACACACCCACATACCTAAGTCGTTCTCAGGGCCTGAGATGTAGCCCAGCAGCACAAGCACCTGCCTGGCAAGCACTTGGTCAAATGTGGCTGTCTTCTGACAAAGTGCTGTCATTGAAAGTGTAACTCAAGTTCCCTTATTAGCCACAAACTATTTTATTTAGATGCCCAAGGAGCATTTTTCTGTCTTCAAAACATCGGACAGCTCACCTACTGCTGAAGAGTTGTCTGAGTAAATTCTCGCAAGGACCACTTCGACAGGTATAGTTCCTACTTCAAGATTTCTAGTCTATCATTTTTGGCATTTGCTCTATTGCACTGTCTCGGTCTTTTGCGTAAAGATTTCCATCCTGCGTGACTGGCGCTTCTTTACCGCTCTTATCAATCTATTATTTTCTCTCACATCTCTTTCTTCATTTTTCCTGATTTTAAAAAAAAAATCATTCCAACTTGTCTTTTCTTGAAAACTTACGTTGTATTTGTTCACCTTAATGTTGCATCTAGCATCTTCTGAAATACTTAATCTTTTATTTCTAAATCCCAAGTTCCAATTCATCGGTTTTTAAGTTACTGTGTTCTTCAAGCACCATATGGGTGGGATTTTCAAGTTGTGTTTTATTTTAGTCCCCACAATTTTGGTCACTTTAAAAATGTTGTTTGCCCTATTTTGAAACACAGAACCACAGCTTCCCGTTCTGGTTCCTGCCTTGTGTATCCTCATCATCCATACAGAAGTTAGGCTGATCTCAGTCTGTTTTCTCCTTAGGCATATTCTGGGACCCAAATCCTTTCTTAGGCTTTGGTCTAATTTTAAGTGGGCTGAGGGGCCAGGGACAGTTGCTCCACCTGCTCCCCTGCTCCCTCTGGTGGTAGGTTCACAAAGTGACATCACAACAACTATTTTCTAAGATCCTCCTACCAACTCTTCTCATCTTCATTCTTACTTTGACTTTCCTTTTCCACCTTCTTCCTCGGCTGGATTCTATGCTCCACAGTTCTAGAGACAGGTTTTTCCTCAAAAACCAATCTTCAGGGCCAGTGAGGTAGCTCATTGGAGTAAAGTGCCTGCTTAGGCAAGCTTCAGCAAGCAAGCACAGGGACCACAGTTCGATCCCCAGCACCACAGGCCGCACCAGCCCACCCTCAGCACTGAGCTGACCAGTCTGACATAGTGGCACACTCCTGCAATCCACAGCTGGGGAGCTGAAAGCGGGAGGATCACCACAAGTCTGAGCTGTGTAGTGACACCTGCAACAACCAAATACATTAAAAAAAAAAAAAATCAACAGATCTTTGGTTTTTAACTTTTCACAGAGAGCAATCCATTTCAGTGTCAGCACTCTTGGGGATCCAGGCTGCCCTCTGAAGGCCACTTGGCCCCCTCCTGTGGCTCCCTGGTAAATTCTGCTTCAGGTGACCTTGTGATCCCTCACAGATGCCACCGTGGCTCAGGTGTGAGGCTAGCCCTTCCTGGTCCCATTCTGCCTGGAGCTGTGGGGTGCTCCTGTCGCCCACACGTGTGTTTTAAGCTTTGTGCTGAGGTAGCATGCAGGGTGGTTAGAGGCACAAGTTCCACGTGTGTGTGCACTGAGGGGCTAACAGGCGCAGCTCCAACCATAGAGGCTCCAGGTCAGGCTTCCTTTAACTCTTACAATAATAAAAGGAATGTGGCTTTGCTCTGGGCCTGCATCAACATACTGCTCAATCTGCTACTTCAGCTGTCAAACTGAGTCAGACTAAATAGCACAGTTATAGATTAATATTAGTGTCCCTGCCAAAAATTCATACGCTGTAACTCCACCCACAAGGGGGTGACACTGGCAGGTGAGGGCATGTGGGAGGGGCCCTGAGGATCTGATTAGCATCCTTACAAAGAAAGACACTCTCCATCACTGGAAGACACCAGAGGAAGATGGTGCCCAGGAAAGAGGAGATTCACCAGGACCTGCACGAGGCAGCGACCGACCGACCGAGGACCTTCCAGCTGCCTGAGGTGTGTGGAGTAAATTTCTGTTGTTCCAGACACCTACTCTGTGCTGCTCTGCTGTAGCAGCCTAAGCTGACCAGGAGACATGGTGATGCCAATTGGCCACTGCATGAATTGTAAGGTTACTTAGAAAAGAAAGAAGGAAAGGAGAGGAGGGAGGCAGAAAAGGAGGGAAGAAGGGAAGGAAGGCGGAAGGGAGGGAGGGAAAGAGGCAGGGAGGAAGGGAGGGAAGAAGTTAGCTGACTGGTGACTCCCTAGATATTTCACAGGAACTGAGAACAAAAGGTCCCCATACTGATTGATGAATCAATTATGCTGACACCCTTGGACAAAAGAAGGTGGAGGGAATGTCATTAGAAGCAGCATCTAACAACAAGGACACCTTTATGACAAGCTGTCATCATTACTTACTTTATCACAGAAGACCTTGATCTGGCAATACGCCCTATGAATGGGCTTATTGCTGCGATTATTGTAACTGTAGGTGTCAATCTGAATCATCAGAGGAAGTCCTTTCACCCCTTTTTGGGAGGAGAAGTCTGTGCTCAGACAGTTCACAGTGATGAAAATCTGAAGGAGGGAGACACAGAACATTAGGGAGACACGATGCAAAGGGTCTCCGAAGCAGGCACCGGCTGGAGACTGACACAACAATGCCCAGCAAGCCCCCAGGACAGCTAAGGGACATGGCGGTCCTCACACAGCAGACCCGGGGAATGCCGAAGCAATGCACGCTGTGCACTTCATAACCACAACCCATTTTGCTGTCATATTTCATCTGAGACAGGCCGCTTACTTTCACACATTAACACAGCCTGACTTGTTTCTTAAACAAGCGTCAGCGAGTCACGTGAAGCACCGTCCTTCCCACACATCGCAGCTAAACGGTGGGGCAGCCTCCCTGACCCCTGGCCTCTAACGGCAGTTGCATCACACCTTCTTTGCACACTTTTGCCCCAACACCTAGTATCTGTTTATCTGCTCCTGGAGAGACCTGAAAGGCAGAGAACTTTATTTAACATTTGTTCCTGTGGGCAGTGTTTCCTCTCAGGGCAAGCAGGTGACTGGGTTTCATTCGGGCAGCTCTGTGCACAAACAGGATATATTCTGGCCATTTTCAGTATGGATCTTAAATGTCTTCTGCCATCCCGCCACTGTATGGGCCCTGAGCACTGGTGACGGTTCCTGCAGGCACAGAGGTCCCGGGTGAGATGGGACAGACAATCATTAGGCTAACCTAGGGGCCAAGAACAAGTGCCCTCAGGAACACCTGACTGCGCCGCAGTCCCTATCACCCGCAGTGAAGCTGACGCCTGGCGGCTCGGTTGGACGAAGAGATGCCTGGCATGGCAACTGCCTCCGGGAGCACCGCGCCCCATGAGCAGAAGCACCCAGGGACTTCCACTGAAGGCACTGTTGGGAGTGGGGCACTGCCTTTGGGGGTGCATCTTTTCTTCCCCTGCTTGGCGTCCCAGCTGCCTTGATTCTTAGGCAGCTCAGCACTCCACAACCCCTGCCATGCTGTCCACAGACTGACACTCCTGAGCCAATCCCTCTCCCTCCCGCCGCAAGTGTCCAGCGCCAGAGGAGCGGCCCAACACACTGGCGGGGATGTCCTGGCCAGAGGCTTATGCAGAGCTGCATGCCAGCGAGTCCAGCTTGCTCTCTGCTGAGCCGGCTGTGACCATACCCCTGCGTTTCTACACAGACAGCTTCCCAGGAGGGTGTGATCCGAAGGGACCTCAACGCTCCCTGGCTTCTTCCCACTGCTTCGCAAGGCCGCCTACGACAGCAGAACCCAGGCGAGCAAGAGTTCTGGGACGAGGGTTTCCCAAGCTGCCGAAGGCACAGTCAGCCCTACTTGGACCGCGTCACTCGCGCAAGACATGCACGCCAGCAGGAAAGCAGCGCTGACTGTGGCCTCATTAGCCCCACGTCTAAGCTAAGAGCGGGGGTGACAGACCAGGACTCCTTGCCAGCACTGCTGATGAGACAGCCACGGAGCGGCTACAGTAACAGTCGCAGGCGGCACTGCAGCACAATAAAGACTGGCCCTCCTCGGAGGACACTGTGAAGCAGCCACCATAGAGATGGCCTTTAAAGGTCAAAGGAGCTGCTGCACGCAGACTCCTAGGAGGCACGAGGCTCCCTCCACAGCGCGGGTCTCCACGTCGGCAGCTGCCCATGTTGCCCCTGGCGGGCATCTCACAGCAGCGCTGGCCCCGATTTCCTCTTGCCTGGCAGGTAAACACTGTGGACAATGCACCTGCCGCCTCAGTTATGAAGGTCACGCCCGCCCACAGGCTACTTCCAACCTTCAGCTACCTGGCTTCCTATAATTTCAATGACACATTTTCAATATTTTGGTAAAACTAATTAAACCAAGTGCATTCAGACAGAGAAACAGATACCATGGTCCTGGGTTGACTCAGACTGTTTCTAATTGCACCAAGACCTTTCCCAGAAGTGGGCACAGCTCTGGGGCCTGGTAATATCCATCAGTCTCACTGCACTGCACCCCAACAGTTGAACTTTAACTGAAGGCAAGGGTGCACAGGAAGGCATGGGAGGAGGTAAACTACGCCCTTGGCCAGCCAGACAGAGAAGCTCCAACTACAGAGCCCAGGGCGCCTAGTGCCACACACAGTAGTCAAGTGGGTGAGCAAGCTTCTTGGAAGTTTATCTATAAAATGCATGTGTACAAGTGCTCATTAGACACCCGGAAAAAGGGGAGACTTCGCCCATGGAATGCCCACAGAAATGAGGCACAGAAAGGTTTTAGAGCTCCAGAGGAGCCCCGACGGCATAAGAGGTGGGTGGGTGCTGTGAGCAATGCTTCTGCCACCCGACATACAAGCACTTTCCACATCCACACACTATTTCCAGTCTCAGCAGCCCGGCTCCCTACAATTCCAATGGCACATTTTCATTGTTTTAGAAAAACTAATTAGACCAAGTGTGCTCAGACACATAAACAGATATCACTGTCTTAGGTTGACTCAGACTACATTTTCCCAGAAGTAGCAGCAATCCTGTGATACTTAACATTTAAAAACAAAAATCATTCGTTATATATGAATGACAATTCTCACTGTGTAGGTCCCACATAGGGAAGCAATTGTACTTTTCTGTGCTTTACATACTTTACAGTTGTGCACTATGTGTAGAAGGATTTGTTAAAATAAACACAATCCATGAGCTTTAGAACTGATACATTGTTTCTTTTTTTGGCGGGGATGGTGCCACAGACAGAATCCAGCACTTCAATGCTGGGCCAGGGCTCTGCCACAGAGCCACATCCCTGATACATTAGCTTGAATACGCACTCCCAAGGTTTTTCTGAGGGTTTTCCAGTAAAAGAAAGGGGCCAGCCTTTGATTGACTTAAAAACTAATTTGGGGTTTATATATCATAACCACGATTTGATGTAATGTATTAAATCTGCCTTTTCAAATGACTGTACTTTGTACTTTTAAGAAGATCATTCTGATCAAAAACTAAAAAAGCTGCATGGCTTGATGAAGTAGACTCTGAAGCCCTCTTTCCTAAGTGAATACCCACACATCAGCCTCCAAATTATAGGCACAAGGCACCATGGAGAAATAACAATTTCAACATGAGAACACCTTGACCTTTCATCAAACATGTGCGTGTGCTCCTGCAATTTCTCTATCCCGGTTCATGGGTGGACTAACTGCCTTACATATATTTCCTTCACTTTCTTTTTTTTTAATTTTTAATTCTTTAAACTTTATTTATTTGTGTTATGGCCGGCTCAGCCTGCCCTGGGCGTGGGGCTGGCACAGCATGTGGTGCTGGGGATCGAACCGCGGTCCCTGCGGTTGCCTATACTTTCTGAAGCAGGCAGGCACTTTAGACCGCTGAGCCATCTCGCTGGCCCTCCTTCACTTTTGTCGTTGTTCTTCCCTTTGGTAAGACCACATTGGAGCCCAGGTTGGATGTGAATGGAGGCAGGTGTTGGACTACGTCAGCGGTCCTGACATGGACGCACAGCCTGGGCATGCGCTCATTTATCCCATGCACTGATTCACCGAACAGGTTAACTGTCTTCTCTCAGGGCCTGGCCAGAAAGGTATACGGAATGAAAAGGCAGACCAACTTTGAGGGAGCTTGCTATTTTGCTGAGGATCTAAAAATCTCTCAGACTTCCTGAAACTTCTAGCTACACATCACTTTTGGGAAATGATCAGTGTTTCTGTCTTGATTTCTTTTTTCTTTTTTCTTTTTTTTTGTCTTTTTGAGACAGGGTCTTGCTATGCAGTTGAGGATGGCCTTGAGCTCACTTTTGTAGCCCAGGCTGGTCTCGAACTCGCACCAATCCTCCTGTCTCAGCCTCCCGAGTGCTGGGATTACAGGCGTGCGCCACCACGCCCGGCACTGTCTTGATTTCTGACAAGGTATTTCATGCTTTCTCCTGCCAGCCCCGTGGATGTATGCACACACAGACGCACACCTGCTCAACGCCTGGTCTCGGACCCCTCGGTATGCTCTACCCCAGAGCACTGTGTGTTCCATCTCAGCCTCCACTCTCCGCCCAGCCTCTCCCTGCCCATCCTGCTGCCCTGCAGGTGCTTGCGTTCCAAGTCCTTCTCTCAGACCTTGACCACAATGGGTTCTCAGATTTCCCTGCTACGACCACTATGCACCCTGATCCTCTCTACCTCCCGCCCTCCGCCCATGGGCAGTGACACACTCCATCAAGTCTCTCCTTCCTCAGAACAGTGACAATGATGGAATCTGTCATGTTGTCTTATGTCCTGGTTCATGATCTCTCTGCTCCATGAGGCTGAAGGGTCTGCCTCAAATTAGCTCTACCATAGGAGGCTGTGGTAGATACACAAATATTTGTTCAGTGAGCGAAGAGAACATGAATTAGTTTTTTAAATATGAATTTTCCTCTTTACCCATATTCTTGCTCTCAAAAGCCATACTTCATAAGAGGTAAGACTGAAGGCTAATCCAGTGTCATTTAGAGCTTAGAGATTTGCCCTCTGGAGATGCCCTCCCTCTCTCTCTCTCTCTCTCTCTCTCTCTCTCTCTCTCTCTCTCTCCCTCTCCCTCTACCTCTGCCTGCTACATAAAAGAGGGTGAGCCTTTATTTCTTTGTGGTACCAGGGATTGAACTCAGGACCTTGCCTTTGCCAGGGCCAGGCAAGCACTTACTCTACTGAGCTATCTCCTTGGCCCTAGGTGAGCCTTTCTGAGGCTTGCATCTAGTAGCACTTACATGAGAGCAGGTTTTCAGGTACAAATGCCCAGTGTGCACATATTAGGAATCCTAGGGTCACCGCGCTCCCGCCAACCTGCCAGCTGTGCTCTGACATCACCTCTTTCTGGGCCAGGGAGGCCACCCAACTTTGCTCCCCTCTACAGGTTGGGCCCAAGCCTCCCGAACATCACTACAGCCCTCGCACAGACCCCCCCAGCAGGAACCTGCCTCCGCTGGGACCATGCAGAGCTATCCCGGGGGAGCGGGCACAGATGAGCTACGACCTGGACTCACGGCACCAATCATGTGCAGTCCAGGTGAGCTGGTCCAGGGGTGGTCAGCCCTGGGCGGGGAGTGGGAAGGGAGCTCCCAGGCAGGACCCTCCGCCAACTGCGGTGTTGCCCACTTGCTCTTGGAAGCCGCACATCAGGGCCTGAGGCAGTGCAGGAGGCGGCACTGAGCTGCTTCGCTGCGTGAGGAGCTCCTGCCTGGGAAGAAGGCTCAAGTGCAGCCTGGAAGTGTCACCTGCTTGGATGTGCCGGTCCCCTTTCAGGTCATCGCTTTAAGTTCAGAACACCAGAACATGACAAAAGACACAAAGGCATGGAAGGGCACGCTGGAAGCTTTTCTTCCTTCTCTGTTCCCCAGCCAACGATCAGCTTCTGCAGTATCCTTCTAGAAACACGCTCTGCAAGCATGTGCCGAGGCCTACTGTGCACAAAGGGTAGCAAAGAGACACATACAGCCTCCAATCTTGTGGGTGTGGCCTGTGTCTCAATTTTCTCCCAGAGCCTCTTGTGATCGTATGTAGGGCTTTTCGGAGGTCTAGAATGCATGACGCAGGGGCCATGGCCGTGTGATCACTAAATCTGACCACTGGATGGTTTGACATAATTCTGGGTATGGGTAATGGGAAGGCACCTGACCAGTGCATGCTGCCCACACTAGTCACGTGTGACCTGGACAGGACCCAATGGATAGCCAGAGGGCTGCTGTGTGGCTTGCTGCCCGCTGCTTTTGCTGCCTGCTGCCCGCCATGAACTGCTTCCCCTCTGCTGGGCCACCCAGCCAACTGTGGACTAACCCTCTGCAAACCATGAGCTGAAATAAAGCTTGCCTCTTTTAACTTTGGGGGTCAGATATTTTGTTTCAGCAATGAGAAAAAAAGGGCAGCAATGGCTTTTCTTCATACTCAATAAAATCTGAAGATAGCATACATCCCTACCCCCACTGTCTTCTTTAAAAAGGCTGGAAACGGGCTGGGTGTGGTGGCACATACCTACAGTCAGGGACAATGTCGTGTTCCAGCCCAGCCAGAGTAATGGACAAGCTATTAAGAAACAGCTTGTCTCAAAATAAAAAATAAAGACAGGGTAGCTCAGTACAGAGGCGCCTGGCCCCCAAAAGAGCAAGCATGTATGAAATATAAGTAACAGCAATTTCTCCCAACATCTAGTCTTCTCATCCTAAAACACTGTAATCAATGTCTTCCTGGATGGTTTTGTGCGCTACCAAAATCCCCTCTTTCAGCGAAGGGTGACCTTCTCAGCAGAGGATCTCCAGTCACTGTGCACCCCAGTGGCCGGGAGGCCTTGGCCACCTGCAGACAGCCACAGCTTCCTGCCCGGCGGGCCTGAGACAGGTGGACGGTTTGGCTCTGCAACCGCTTCCGGGGTGAGGCTGCTGCGGCCCACTCACAGCCGCTCAGTGGTGACGATGAGGTGTGAGGTGGGGGCGGCCCCGCCTCTTCCTCCTGTGCCTCCTCTCCTGCCCTCCCTGTGCTTCCCGGCCTTCCTCCTCTAGTTCCTCCGCCGGGCAGACCCTAAGTCCTGCCTGCTCTCCCTTCCCTCCCTCAGTGCGTCCATGACCCCTCCTGCTCAGCGGCTCTGCCCACCCTCCCTCCTGAGCCCGCCATGCCTGCCCCAAGCTGCTCTTGGCACCCACCCCAGGCGAAGCCACAGCCCTCCTCAGCCCTCCCTGAGCCAACAGGCTGCGAGGAGACAAGCACAGGTGGAGACACACAAACTGCAGTGCATCAGGGTAAGGGGTACAGAGCACGAAACACTTTTCTATCTCTCTCTTAAAATTTGTCATATTATATATATATATATATTATATATATATATATATATAATATATATATATATATATGCATATGCATTTGGTACAGGGCCTCACTACACAGCTTGGACTCAAAGTGATCTTCCAGTCTTGGCCTCTCCAGCACTGGGATTACAAGCACGTACCACCGCACTGGTATTATAAGCACGTACCACCATGCCCAGTTTCAGGGTGGGCACGGCATGTGGTACTGGGGATGGAACCCAGGTCCTTGTGCTTGCCAGGCAGGTGCTGAGACTGCTGAGCTATTTCCCCAGCCCTTCATTACTTTTCTTGTCACCGAGACAAAATACTTGACTTCCAAAGTTAGAGGAAGAAAGGTTTGTTTTGCCCACAGCTAACAGTGGTTTCAGTCCATAATTGCTGGCTCTGGGGCAGGATGGCTCGGCAGAGGAGAGCAACCCATAGTGGGCAGAGGACAGCAAAAGCAACCAGGGACCTTAACAACGTCTTTCTTCCCCTTTCATGCTGTACTGAGGCTGCTGGCGTCAGGGCGCTGCCAGGCCAAGCAGTGGAACAATTTAGCAGCCACAGCTTTAGTCCTAGCCCCACACACTCTAGACTCAGCCAGCTCCAAAAAGCCCGATCTATGACTATATGAGGCTTATGACTATACGACATCAAGTTGAAAAATGGAGTTACTGCTCTAGAACGCTCCCAGCAGTTTACCTCCACAGAGAGCCGCTGTCTCTCTACCTCCCGCGCACCCACAACACTGTCTGAGGACAGGGCCTCTGCCCGGCCTGCCTGGGCACATGTGGCTTCCAAGGAACAGCCGGTCCCTTGTGGAGATAAGGGAGGAGAAATCACTGCTGGATCTGCCCAAGCCAAGGCACAGCAGGCAGGAATGGCAGCGCCCACCTGACATCCCTTGGGAGTTTGAGGCAGGAGGATCACGGCAAGTTCAGCATTAGCCTGGGCTATGGTGAGCTCAGGGTCAGCCTGGACCTCAAAGTGAGACTCAGACTATAACAACAACAACAACACAAAACAAAATGGCACCAAAGGATGACCACCCACTTCAGATCCAGCGTGGCCCAGGTAATAGGGTCAGCTCTCGTATACAGCAGTGGTACAACTTCAGATAAACTATCTTCCCTCCCTGGAGTTTAAATGAAAATGGGAGTGGTGAATACGGTATAAAAGCACTTGGCAGGGCGCCTGGTGGAGTAATCAGTGAACAAACACGAGTCACTGTGCACATGGCGCACGCGGCCGTCCAGCGAGCCCCGGGCCTGTGATCGAATTGTCTGTGCAGCACCACAGCCGAGGCTGCTACTTACAGAGCCCGAGCAGAAGTCGGGCCAGAAACCGTGGCAACTCCACATTCTAACCGAGATCAGGCCACTGATATCTTCAGCGAGATGCCTTCTGAAGATTGCCCTTTTCAAATATGAGTTAACTCCAGCTTTATAGCTATTCCTGCTGCCCACTGCCTCATAAACAGAACAAAGGCCTGGCTTTGTTTAAGCTCAGTACCCAAGACTGCCGCAAATGTTTACCTTTCCCGTTTAAAGCTTCCTCCACCCACACAGAGCTCCAGAAAACACACAAAAATGACACCTACCCCACTCGTACTCAGGAGCTTGGACTCCCATCCCCACCCAGGAGCCTCCTCCAACCCATCCTTTACTCTGGAGACCACAGGACCTGACCTGTCTTAGCTACCAGCCCTCTCCAAGATGGGCCATTTAGAATGGGAGGTGACATTGGCAGACAGTGGTGGTACAGCTTTTTCTTAAGCGGAAGTGCCTATCGTCCCAATGTGGCCCTATGCCATGGCTCTCCTGAAGCCAAGAGAGCACAAGTGTCAGCCGGCTGGACAGCTGTCACGAGCACAAGGGTTGCGTTGGGAGGATGCTGTCTTGGGCACCCTTTGGCTTTGCCTTGCATCCTGACAACCAGTACCTACACCTCTTCCCTTCTCCCACTGAGAAGGGGCAGTGGTGTTCCGTAGCAACGGGGTTTCCTTGGAGGGCATGAGTCAACAAAACAAAGATTGAAGTTTTAAGAGCACTAGGCTTGGCCCAGCATGGGGGCCCAATAAAAACTGATTAAACAATAATAAATAGACAAACGGGGATATATCTTTAGGGAGTGGGAAGACCAGCAACGACCAAGGCTGGAGACAGGGTACAAAGGAACGAGGATGAGTTCCGTACCGGTGCCAATTCCCCGCAATGTCACAGCTGTGGGCTACTAAGTGTGCTAAACAAGAGTGGCTAAACGCTTCCGAAAGGAAATGTTTGAAATGAGTTGGACAGATAGAAAAGAAGGAAATGGAAAGAACGGAGGGACAGAAATCACAAACTTGGGACAACACAATGGATTCAACATGATTTGGTCCTGAATCTCCAGCTAGCCTTCTAATTAGCACAATCTTGTTTTTCTGCTCCAAGAGACTGAACAGCACAGTCTACAGAAGGTGAGAAAACCCATGTTTTCTGCAGTCTGCGACCTTTGTGTGTGCTATGCCCTGCGCCTGCTGCACCAACAGCTCTTAGGACAGTAAGACAATGGCACACAGGACAGAGGCCACTTCCCCAAGCACTGGCAGCTCCAGAAGCAGGCAAGAGGCGGAGCTTCCTGGCCAGCGTGGGCCGGGGGAGGAGCCAACCCAGCAGTGAGGAAGCAGGAAGGTGCACCCTGTGAGATGGCTCCCTCGTCTCTCGCAACAGGCAGCACCTCAGCCATCGTCACTCGCAGTCCCATGATGTGGGCCACGTCCGGGGTATCCTAGCAGGGGTGCTGCACTGTACCCACCTCATGCCCTCCATGAGGGAGATCTCTGCACCCTCCACTTCTCTGTGTTTCCTCCCCGGGCCAGCAGCTCATCACAGGACCCACATTTCTACTCCCCACCATGTGGTCCCCGCTGGGGCCAGCCTTTCATACTGAACAAAAGCCAGATAACAAGGCAGTAATTAAGGAAAAATCATTAAGGGAAGCAGAACCCCATCCTTGCCTGGCCTGCAGCTTCAAAATCTACATGTCAATTTCTTTAGTAAATTCAATTCATTTAGAGGTTAGCAATGTGTAATCCAAAAACCACGCTTGAATACCTGTCACCTTGATCTCCTAAATGTGTACTGTTAATAATAATGTCACATCAATCATTACTATACTCTCTGTAAAACATTTTTTTTAAGAGGTAATAAAAGGGAAAAAAAAGAAGGGGCTAGGGAGATGGCTCAAAAGAATAAGTGCTTGCCTGGCAAGCAAGCGCAAGGGTCTGAGTTCAATCCCCAGTTCCACAAAAAAAAAAAAAAAAAAAAAAAAAAAAAAAAAAAAAAAAAAAAAAAAAAAAAAAAAAAAAAAAAAAAAAAAAAAAAAAAAAAGATAAAATAAATAAATAATAGGGAAAAAAAGATGAGACCAAAAATTTAAGATTTCTTGAAAGCAAGTGATAATACTCAGTCGTGTCCAATCTTACATAACTACATCTGATAATGTGAGCAACAGATTTGATGATCAAAACATCATATGTCAACCACTGTTAATCAGCTATTCTTCTTTTGAAAATCTGTAACATACATATTGTTGCATGTTACCCTGTTTCTGTTTTTGATTTTTGTTCTTGCTTTGGTTTTTACGCTTCAGAATACAATCAAATTATATTTTAAAAATTAAATTAAAAAGAACAAGTTAAAAAAAAATCACCAAATGACCCAAAACTGAACACCCTCTCTACAGATCGGTCGTCCCCGGTGCAAGCGCCCACGTTCACCTGACGAGCCTGGCACGCGTGGGCGATGCCTACCTCCCCGCAGACCGTCGCTGCAGGCCTTCGGCAGCTTTCGCCTTCTCTCATCATCACCTTCACACTTGCTTGTAATTCTTTTTTTTTTCATTTCCTATATTTAGGAAGGTCTACAGGGTCTCACTACATAGACTGGACTCATGGCGATCTTCCTGTCTTCAGTCTCCCAAGTGCTGGAATTACAGGTGCACGCCCCACACCCAGTCTCCATCACCATCTCAGGGCACCCCTGGGGACGGTGCCAGCCAGGGATCGAACCCTGGCTACTGCACTTCCAGTTCTTTTTAACCCTGTGCTTCTTGCAAGGTTTTATAAGGACAATAAACAAAGATAAGTCTCTAGCATTCTACTTTTCAGAAAAAGGTGTAAAGAAAGGGTACCTGATGACACCACACAAATTTGTTACCAGGACAAAAAAAAAACAGGAATCCAAGCTGATGTCACTTCCTGTCAGAAGGTTCACGCAGGATCTGACCAAGCAGAGAGCCACACGAGCCAATACCAAGTCCTTGCTGCAACTGGGAGGGAGGGTGGGGGACGGGTGGACACCAGAGCTGGGAAGCAGTGAAGAATGTCCCTTACGAGACTGCTTCATATTGCTGAAGTTCAATAGGTTTTGCTAAAATTACAGCCTTGGAGGTGGGCTAGTAGCAGTTCTCTGTCTCCATGGCTAACTAGTGGTGGTCGTGAGGAAGGAGAAATGCTTTCACTGGATCCCGGTCAGCCCAAAGCACTTGGATGCCGAGCAATCAACCACAGACTCCTGCGGACTAAGCGCCTGCTTAGCAAGCGCAGGGTCGGGGGCTAGATCTCATCACCACAGGCCACGCCAGCCCCACCCCTGGGCTTGATGAGCTGGCCACCGTCGGGTGTGGTGATGCACGCCTGTAATCCTAGTGCTGGGGAGGTTCAGAGTAGGAGGATCACTACAAATCCAAGCTGCCTAGTGGGACGCTGTACCAAACATGTTTTTTAAAAAAGAACAGGCTCTTGGAAAGAAACTGCTCCTCTTGGGGGCTGGTGAGCTAGGGGAAGGAAGCCCAGAAATGGGGGAGTGTACAGCACTCCAGGGAAAAGACACCAGAGGAGGCTGGAAGCAGCATCAGAATGCTCGCCTCTTCTCCTCTCGGGGCCCAGGGAAGAGCTTTTGTAGCTCCCAGAGTTTGGGTGAATTTTGAAATCACTAACAGGAAAGCAGCAGGGGCCCCTCAGAGATTCCCAAGAGGGAGGTGCTTCGCTGAGAAGGGCCCGGCAGCTCCCTGGGCTCACTGCCCCTCGGCAGCTCTACAGAATCTGGCATGGCAGTTTCTTGCCTTGAAGAAAGCGGACTGGCAGGGCTACTTCCTAGGTACTAGTGCTCGGCTAAGGGAGGACCACAGAACGGGGTGATGTGCGAAAGGGCCAAGTGGTGGGCCCTCGGACGTCTTTAGAGCTCCTTTCTCTGATCCCCACCACTTCATAGCTGAGCGAGAGAAGCTCAGCGGGCACCGGTCAGATCCCAAGGGCCCAGGAGCTGCACTAGAATCCGTTTCCAGCACCCAGCCCAGGCCCAGTCCAGGCTCTCCGTGCTTTGCTCGGGCTCAGGCCACATGGTTTCCAGGCTGTGACTATGGACACTCAGTGCTTCACTGGCCCAGACCTAGGGACCTGGGACACCTGCCACGGTACACGGGCTCCCAGACTGTTCACCCTCCGGGGGAAAGCAGTCCCTTCCTAGGCTTTAGGCTTCTGTGTCACAGTGCAGAAAGCGCAGTGGCCCAACCGGTAAAACCGGTTCTGCACCAAGACCTTTGCTACAGTTCTGCCAGAATCAGGCTTCCTGGAGTCCAGGAATGATCTTCAAACCTGCTGGACCTATGAGGTTTGACATCTTCCCTGGCCAGATGTTCCTATTTAGCTAGATGACTTAGGGTTCTGCATCCTCTCCTTCCTTCCATTTTTATAAGAGGAGAGAGAAATAGCATGCAAGTCAGCTGCCACAGAAACAAGCGCACGTGTGCCCTGGACAAGTCTATAATCCTTATCATTAGGCCTTGATTACACATGTATAGCAAGACTACTGAATGTTGGAGTAGTGTGTGCGCATGTGCATGTGTGCACGTGTTTGCACATGTGTATAAGCTTAAATATCCACAAGCTACCCTTTAAAAATGTCATCTTGGGAAAATGCGTTCTCAAACAGGAGTTCTGTCGCTCTGTATTTCTGCCCCTCTTTGGTTGTTTCCTGCTTCAAAGCCAGTTCTACAAAATCCTGTGCGGAGAAAAGCAAACTGCTTTTGTAACCTTCAAATGGTATTGTCCAGCTGATTGGTATTAGTTCACTTTTGAATCCCAGCGACCTTTGAGATTTTTAAAAACACCTTCAACAATCAAAATTTAATTCTGCAGGCAATTCCAAAGGCTGCTTCACACTCCTTCAGCAGCGGGAACCCGGCCCACCTTCTGGCACTCCGAGAACCCCTAGGGCATAGGGACTGACCCTGGTGGGAACAGTGCCTCAGACTTCATGGAGCCACAATTCTCAGACACAGAGAGTCAGGGAGGATCACATGGGGCTGGGGCTGGTGGGCAGCGACACTGTGTGTCCCCCAGGGCCACCAGGGCAGGTTCCAGGGTCAGGATGTCTAGGAGCAGGACAGAAGGCAGCCAGGGCCACAAGAAAGCCTCTTGTCCTGCACAGACTCAGGCCCCAAGGAATGCTGAGCAGGGATTTCTAAAAAATAACCATCTTATTCTTAAATGTGGACAAAAAACCCAAAATTTGAAATGTGAGTAAAAGGCTGAGGGGTGTCAAGCCTGCATCCTCTACCCACACAAAACAAAGCATTGCGGGGCGCCAGGGGAACCCCAACCTTAAAGCCTACAGAAGATACTGAGTACAGTGAGAAGCTGAGCACAGCTCTAACTGCCCCCAAGCAGCAGCAACTGCAAACAGATCCTGGGACAGTGACACCAAAAAGTCTTCGTTTCTCTGAAAATGCTTTTTCAACCACCAGGCTCCTGTTTTTTGCAATCTGCTTATTAAAAAATCAATAATATGCTATAGAAATGCCTTAGGATCTGCAGATTTACACAACTCAATCAGCCTCCCTAATGAAGTAGGTTTATCTTTTATACTTCCTCTTTAAAAGCCCTTCAGAAGTTTGTAGAAAACTATTTGGAACTCTATTACTTATTGACTTGACCTCATACAACTGTAACCACCAAGTATTAGTCACTAAAAATACACACCAAAGAAATAAAGCCAGTTTTCTGCAAGTGCCACAAGAAGTCCCCAAGCTGTTTACGAGACAGTGGGAGCTTAACCCCATCTGCCTGGACAGTGCATGCGCACCGTGCCCACACACACACCACGGCCGGAAGTGAGCTCCCCTTAGGGCGGGAGGACAGCCATTCTGAATGAGGCTCCTGCTGAGCACAACGCCTGCACGTGAGCCCAGCAACTCTCAGCCAGATGGAACGAGGCGGCATGGGAAGGCGAAGGCCCCAGCTCAGGTCGATCGCAGGCTCTGACTCCAAAAGCCATTTGAGTGACAGGGTCCCATCTTCTCCCTGGGGACTCTGACACGACACCACCTGTCCCTGGTCACACTGTCAGGAGATCGCTGTGCCCCTGCCTCCTTCCCCAGGGCCCAGGACCAGGATGCGTCATCACTCAATGCGGTGCTTGGTGCAGCAGGGCCACTTGCAAGTCTCCCTCTGTCCGTCCGTCTGTCTGCTCTCGATTTCAGGCACTGCTCCAGAGAGGTGCTGCGACTTGCTAAGGATTTCCAACAGCCTGCTGGGCCATCACACAAACTGCCTCTCAGCTGTCCCACTTACAACCTCACCCCAAAGCAGTTGGGACAGTGGGCTGGAGGTGAGCGCCGACCTCAGCAAGCACAGGGACCACAGCAACGCTGTCCCTGCAGTGCTGGCACTCTGCTGGGTGCCCAGTTGAGTCGCCTTTGCCTGGCCTAAAGCCCACTTCATCAGCGTTGCTCTTTGCATTAGTGACACAAGACACAGAGTGATTCGTCTCCTTCTGGAAGCTGCGTCTGCAGAGACCAGGCAGCCTCCCCTCTCACCAGCTCACCCCACCACAGAGGGCACCAGTGAGGCACTGACAGGATGGGCATCTGACCTTCTCGCCATGCGAAGGCAAAGCCGCCTGATCCCTGGCACTGTGCATGACTGAAGAAGAAGATGGATCCTCCCCGGCCAACTGCCAAGCCAGGAGGGGCCCAGGGAAAGGCGTGGAGCTGAAGGGCAGGGACTTCCACATAATCAGAGTGGGGCTTGGGCCAAATGTGCAGGCCTGGGGCCGTGGCTCCCTTGCCCCAAGAGGCTGGTACCAAGCCAGCTCTGTGTCTGGAGGCTGCAAAGAGCCCCCGAGAAGTGCTGCGGACACTGCAGTGTGGAGCAGGGGGGCTCCTGGGTGAGGTTCGAGGCTCCCAGCTGCAGCTTTGCGCCCTTTCTCCCTACTCCCTCACTTGCAGTGCATGTGCCTGACTCCTGGAACAGCAAGGGTTTTTTTTTTCCTGTGGTCCAAGTTATAGGAAGTGGCTGTAGCAGGCCTGGGAAAAGAACGTTCTGTAGGGAATGGGGGTGCTGTTTGAAAGAATGGACACGAATGGAGGGGACACCCTCACTCACCTTGGCCTCTTCGTTCACATCCCAAGTAAAGGAAACAGCATTGTACGCAATCTCTTCGATGTTTCCGATCGTGTTGAAGCTCTCCTTGTAATCAGCTGCAAAGTTCAAAGAGAAAAAGGAAGGCGTCTTGTGGCACACAGTTCCCATCACGCAAGTGCAAGCTCTCCTTACTTTTCCCGCTGTCCACATGGCCACAGTTGGGGACCTGCACTTACCGATACTCGCCACTACTTACTCCCTGAGCACCTTCTCCTGAAGGAAATAGCATCCGTATCTGATCTAGTAGCTCTCCTTCTTACCAGATCTACAAAACCACGAAAGTTGAGCCCCCGGGTCTTGCCCACTCTGCCCCCTAAGCGCTCTCCTGCTACTTAGCGCGTTGATGCACGGGACTAGACAGGACCCCTCCCACTTCCTCCCTCTCTTTCTCTGCCCTCCCCCAAACCCTGTACCAGGGAATGTCACCAGGACCTTAGTAAAGAAACTATAGGAGACTGCAAGAAAAAAAATACATTGTATAGGATGCTGAGGATACAACCCGGGGCGCCACACATGCTAAACTCTGTTGGGGCGCGCGTCACAACTTCATCTTGCCCTCATCGGTCACCCAGAGCTGCTCAGCATTCTGCTGCCTCCAGGGCCACTCCATTCCGTTCCCTTTTCAGCTAAAATTGCATACCCACTAAGGCATTCTCCGGTGTTGCAGGGAAGGAGGCCAGTGGCTGAACCAAGGGAAGGCCTTGGTTTCAAAACCAAGAACCGAAAAGGAAAAGAAAGGCAAGGAAGGGGGAAAGGAAGCGTGGGGTGAGCAGAATTCCCAGAAATGAAAATAGGGAAGGAGCCGGGCGTGGTGGCGCACGCCTGTAATCCCAGCACTCGGGAGGCTGAGGCAGGAGGATCGGTGTGAGTTCGAGACCAGCCTCGGCTACAAAAGTGAGCTCAAGGCCAGCCTGAACTGCATACTGAGACCCTGTCTCAAAAAGACAAAAAAAAAAAAAAAAAAAAAAAAAAAAAAAAAAAGAAAAAAAATT
>PVJA010021662.1:0-35285 GCA_004027025.1 Myocastor coypus
ACCAGCCTGGGCTACAAAAGTGAGCTCAAGGCTAGCCTGAACTGCATAGCGAGACCCTGTCTCAAAAAGACAAAAATAAATAAATAAATAAATAAAATAAAATAAAATAAAATCATGTGGTCAAGTAACACATATTTGAAAATAGATGGCTCTGTAGGGGATAAGGAGAGAGGATCAGGGTGAAATGACTCATGAATTCAGGAATGCAGCATGAAGTCACAAGGGACCAACAACAAGGTATCTCTTCCCTAGACAAGCAATGCTACTTGTGGACTCTACAAAAAGACGCTCAGCTCAAAGGATTTGGTGGGGGGGGGGGAAGTATATATGTCTAGATCTAGATATAGATATGTAATATACATAATTTATATTCTGTACATAAAATAAGTTGTACATAGTTAAAAGTGACCAACCAATAATCTGCCGGAGTGGCACATGCCTAAAATCCCAGAACTGTAAGCTAAGGCACAAGGCTTGCAAGTGTGAAGCCCACCTGGACTACATAATGAGAACTTGTCACAAAAAAATTCAAGAAAGTTTAAAAAGAAAAGGTAACCAATAAAATTAAGTCTGGGTATATATAACTAACATCTTCACCAAAACAAGTTTGGTCTTAGACTATGACACAAAACTTGAAGGGAAAAAACTCTCCTGTACCTAGATGTTTCCAATGAAGTAAAATTTTTCCCTCTAAAAAACATCTAAAAGCAAGTAGTCTCAGGGCAAAGAAGTATGCCAGCAAGAAGTTTGAAATGTGGGGTTCTTGACCTTTCCCCACATGGAGGATTTCTGTAAGACTATATGTGAATCAAATCCTAAATAAGGCTTCTAAGGAAAGAGAACATTTCAAACAACCATGTGAAACATATATAAAACAGAGCTTATACCTGGTGCAAAGAATTATCTTCTAAGTTGTTCATTCTGTAAATTTTAAGTTGCATTAGTCATATTTTTCCAAGCATATTTTGTTGGGTGCAGCATACCTATAATAAGTGTGAGCTGCCCTTGAACTCTGAATGAATGTTTTACTTCAATCCCTTTCCTTAAATAGAACCACAGAATATTAGAGAAGATTCTTTAGAGCTCAGTTAGAACTATAGCTCTCAGCCTCTGCTACACATTAGAATCTCTGGTGGAAATTTTTAAAAATACAGAGCCCCAGGCTCCCAACCCAAACCAATTAAATCAGAATGTCCTGGAGGAAGGGTGGCAGTGTTTTTTATGAGCTCCGCAGGTGGTTCCATTGGGCCGCCAGGATTAAGACCCATGATACAGGCTTGCATTGTCTGGCACCATGGTTGCTACTGACACTTTGAAACATGGGCAGCCCACATCCAGATATTGCAGAGGCAAAATACACATTGGATTGCAAAGGTTTGGTACCAAAGGAAGGAGGGGAAGGAAAAATATCTCTTTAATATTTTGCTATTAGCTGGATTAAGCAGAATATGCTATTAAAATGAAGTTTACTTCTGTGCTTTTATGTTATATAAGCATTTATATATTTTACTCCCACTCAGAGACAGTACAGACCAGGAGGATATTCCTATCACAACTGAGGACAGGCAGAGATGCTCAAGGACTTCATGGTGACACTGAGGATTCCTTCTTCCAGTCTGAGGCTCTGCCTCTTGCCATAAACCACAATGCCGCAGAACCACAGTCGGCAGAACCTGTGATACCATCAACTGAATCGCGGACTCTTTCTAATTAATTCTTCCAAGATTTGATATTAAAATGCACTCCCTTTATGCAAAAATAGCCCCTCTCCTGTGCCTACATTTGTGGTTTCTTATTGTGGAGATACTCTAAGAAGCAGAGTAGAGCTGGGATGGTTGTTAAGAAACAACTCCAGCAAGACCTAAGCATAAGGAAAATGTAGAGAATGAACGAAGAAAACATTGTACCATGTTGCCATTGAGAAAATGACCCTAGAGGCCCTCTGCATGCTGAAAGACACCTCCTTCACAACATCATTCCCTGTTCTGCATTTAGATGCTGGAATCTATAATAATGTTTTCTTCCCCAGAGTTAATGTTTCCCTGGCTAGTGTTGTCATTGCAGTAAGGCTGACCAGGTGATTCGGAATGCTATACCAGTCATACTAGGTGGGCTGGAGGAAATGGACTTTACCCTCCATGCCTCAGACCCTCTGGTGCATGGACTAGTGTCTGGGCAATAGAACTGAAACTTGAAGAGAAAAATCCTGTTTCGATAGCATGAAACTGTCCTACTAAATCTGGAAAAATAAAGATTCAAATGTGTTGCTTCTAATAATCAGCTAATTTAAACAAAAACAGAGTTGTTTTGCTGCCTATGTGTTTCTCCCTGGGAATCTGACAGAGACAGAACTGTACAAAACTGGCCAGAGTTAGTCAGTTATGTTTGAGAAATCATGCCTGTGCACAAGAGCTCCTCAGTGGAGGACAAGAACAAGGGAGAGCTGAGTCCCCACGCAAAACCTTCCTGCAAAGAACTGAAAAAGAAACTTGTGGGTCAGGCCAAACAACGCGTGCTACATGTATGCTCACGATTTCTATGTATATGCTCTTTTTTCCCTATCCTACACACAGCATCACGAACAAAATCATTTTAAAAATTACCATAAATAAAATGCTTAGTGCTCAGAAGTCCTCTGTGTTGCACACAGGATTTCTATTAGTTGTACTTAGCCACTTTTGCTGATCAAGCTTCCAAAAGCTTCTAGACAGCTCATTTCTGACAGAATAATCTTCACCTCTGAACACTCTCTTACACTGGCCTGGAATGATAATGTATTACAGACAGGTCCTGGGCGAAAGTACATCTGCTAGAGTGAACATAGATAGCACTTTTTACTCTCACCAACAAAAAGAAAAATGATTCATATGAACTTTAAATTTAATAAAATTTTATATCCTTTCTTCAGAGATGATAAAAGCAGAAAACAAGAAAAGTCACCACTTTGTTCTTAAATTGCCAGTTAGCCCATTTTCAGTTCTGTGTGGTTTTTCTTCTCAAATAAAATCTGGATATATCATTTTATATGATGTCTTGTGAAATGATGAAAAAGTTAAAATCCATTAGAAGGCCAACATTAGAAAAATTAACTCTGCAGACATAAATAAGAATATACTGAATAGGGACTGCAGCATATATGATCAAGGCAGTTGTTGAAAAGAGCTGATCGATTTTGAATTTAAAATGTTAGAGGTCAAAAATCTTGAGAAAACCAAAGTATCCACAGCTGTGCTTCGTGGCTAGTGCTACACTTATGACAAGGACAGTTGTGGCATCCTGGCCTGTGGAAAGAGAACCCGACCCAGAGACTGGGATCAGACCACCAGCCCTGGCTAGCTCTAGCTCTGGGCCTTGGGTGAGGGAGGAGACACTACCAGGCCATGAGTCTCCTTTCTAAATGCAGATGGTGGCTGGAAGGATCTCCCCTAGCTCCAGTATCGACAAAGATGCTAGCTGTTCAACCTCACTATGCCATCAAAAAGGCTAGGCCAAAAGAGGTTCTTTTACTCCTCCCAAGATCAGTCCAAGTCAAACGCAAACATGGTAGTTTTCCTTCCTTGCTAATTTTAGGGTAGAGATTAGAAATGTGAACCTTAAGTAAATAAAAGAAGCATCTTAAGGCAGGACAATGAACCTGGTGGAGGAAAAGTGACATCTAAATGACCATGTAATATCTTATATATTTAGGAATTTATCTGAAACATTACACTTTGCTTTGAAAGTTCCAGAGGCTTTAGTAAGAGCTACAAAATGTTCTTGTATTTCTGAAACAGGCTTGTCACTCCTTGGAAATTTCTAAATGCCTGCACTCTTTTAAAATTTTTTCTTATTTGAATCCATGGTTTGTGATTTCCAACAATGCTCAAAAAACACTAAATTGCCCACTTTTTCCTAATTATAAAATATCACAATTCTTTAGCTAAACCAATAGAAATTGATGTCACTTTTAAAGAGCCAGACTTTCTATTGAATGCGCTAGTCACAAAATAGGCAGGTCACTTTGTTCACAAACTGCGGCACCAAAGGTTCTTCGGTATCTTTAGGTCTGCTTAGCATATAACAGAGGACTTCTTCTCACTTAAATATCAAACCTCCTTTCCCCTAATTTATTACTCTATCTCAATGGCATAATTCTCTTAAATATGACTCCGAGAAATGGTCCTAGATTTAAATTTTTAAGCGTTAATATATAAAATCATGGGTTCATTCCCATAACACAGCTGGTAGTCAAAGTGGACAAGATAATGAATTCACTGAGATCATTACTCCATCTTCATCCAAGAAAGCTGCCTCTAAAAAAAGATCTTAAATTGCTGTAGAAATCCAATTTGTAAGAAGCAAAAGAAGCATATAGATGGGAAACACCAGCCGTGATCACATTAATTTTCTGACTAACAGCAGTGCTTTGAAGTGAAGAAGGAAAAAAAAAGAAAAGATGAAAATAAGTCCACCCAGATCCCAAATTTAATCTAACTATACAACCAGAAGTAAATCAGCTATAGATACAATGTTTACATTTTGGAGATCCAGCAACAAACACACTCCCCACAAAATGATGTTCAATTGAAGAAGAAAAGTAATGCCAGTGCTAAGGAAATACTACAGGATGATATTGTGACATTGCAAAAAAGTTCTAGTAGGAAATCAGAAGATTGGGAACTTGAGAGAAAGATGAATAGCCATGAAAACTCCATGATTAATTAGTTTTGAACATGCATGTGTGGGAAATTAAGAACTAGTTATAATGACAATATTCTACTATATAAATTTGAAAGCTAGGCAGGAAAAGTCTCTGACAGTCTACCATTTATTTAACCACTTATTCAAACAAAAGATGCAGGAAAACAGATATAGAAAAAATGGCATGGCATCTACTGTTTGTGGAAATATTCTAATAAACTGTCTACTCAGAAGCTGTAAATAAGTCACAACCAACTTCTATTCAACAGGCGTCCTGGGGACATCAGTAATTCACATTAAAAACAGTTGGTTTAGAGATAGCACCAGTTAAGCAAACATGTTTACCATAAATAAAGTTAAACAATAAAAATCAATATTCAGTAAATTTAGTAACAATGGATCTATACAAAATGCTACAAAGAGAGGACAATGAAAAAAAGTTAAAGGGAAATATACTGAGTTCTTTTTTTTTTTAATGTCTCAGAACTAAAGTAACAACTGAGGTCAGCAAACACACACTTCTTCCAGGGGGGGACACATCTAGGCTTAAATGTGGAAAGCGGAGTTTTTCCTTTATTTTGCTTTTAATTACCAAGTTTTTAAAAAGAGCACCTTAATAAAACTCAAGTATTTATTGAAGTGATGCATAAAAGCTCCGGGAAAAGGGAATTCTTACCTGGCACATTACTTAACAAGTTTCCCAGCTTCCCCACCGTGGTTCACGTGCTCATGAGCCTGTTTTACCCAGAAAATAATGGTCTTCATGCACAAGCACAGACCCCCACAGAACCCTTGCACAAAATCTTACTGCCAGTTCCAGCTAACTGACAGAAGCAATGCTAAAACTCTGCACAAACTCAAAAAGCCATTTCCAAATTCTGTCTATAAAATTACAACATGGGCTCCACTTACCCAAGTGCAAAACGCTTTCCCTGCCTAAGAAGCACAGTAAACATCATCTTACCATTATCCGAAGAATAAAAGCAGCAAAGTTGCTTCTTGCTGTCACCAAAACAAATTATTTCTTCCTTTCTTTCTAGTAACTTGTTTTTCACCAGCAAGATTGGGAAGAAAATAAATCTTTTGAGTTTTTGCTTCAGTACTTCAGACCAAAAGACTACGAAACCAGCTCTTGGTTAAAAACAGAAAGAACAGGTATGATATTTAACAATCACTTCTGCCCCAGAGGTAACTCCTGGTTCTTGTCCCCTGCTTCTCTCTGGTTCTGTAAGTTTCTTTGAGCAATGAGACCAATTTTTCCAGTTGCCTTGAACTCCCTAGATTTAACTGACATGGAAAATGTGACTAGAAACTTGTAGAACTGTCTAGCCTCCAACACTACACAGAATCAACTTTGTTGCAGGAGTTGAAGAACACCTCGCAAGCAGCTACACGCTCGGTCGTACGCACTCCTGAGCTGTGTAGCGGCACGCCAAAGAGCAGTGCGCCACCTAGTTAGCAGGCTGCAATCTCCATCCTAGGAGGGGGGACACCTTCAAACCCTGGGAGCTAAGAACTTGTCAGGGTTCAGCTGCTCTAAAGGTCCAATTGTTTATTTAAATAAAAAAAGATATCGCTACTGAGATAATCCACATCTAGTGGATATGGGAAAATTTAGGTTATAATGGCACTACAAACTTTTACATCTAACTTTGATTTACAAGATAAAAGCAAGTTTTAAATTAAAAGGGCTTTCTGTTAATAGAGCTTATTATTCTGAAGACGGGAATGATTTTCTTCGAAAGTTGTCCCTGGGTGCATGCCTATTATCTTTGCTTTTCCCCCTTCCACTAATGAGCATTTATCTAAAGAGCCTGTTAATCCTCTGATGTGTGCTTCTGGTCAGAGGTAACAGTTTGAATAAAACCACTAATCACTGATCACTAAATCACTGATCATTAATCACGCTCTCCAGTGCCCGTGACCCAGGCCATTTTTCCCCTTATGGTCTCTGCATCACAAACAAGAAGTTTAACATTTTTGAAGCGTATATATTGTGCGCAGGGTTATACTATTTCATCTCTAGTTGGGAATAAATAGTAAATAGTGCCACAAACTTGAGGAAGGGGTGTCAATTAGACCCCAAGGGCAGCTTCACAAACCCTACACCCTGGCTTTCACTTGGAAGAAAATGGATCTGATTATAACAAAACATGTGTCCTTCAAGAAATTCCCACTTATTCAGAGTAAGTTTCCCTCTATTTACTTCTCACCAACTCCAAATCAGAGAACATCCAAATCCTTTGCCGGCCCCTGTCCATCCAAAAGCCTGTTGTTAGTAATTTTATTTTTATTTAGTTTACACACTTCCCTCCTCCCAAAAGTGCTTTTTACTTTTACCCCTTGAACAAGTCACACAGGGTTTTTATTTCAACTGCCAGGTAGGCAGATTCTGACTCAATTCATTGACATGCACTTAACTTCCTCTTTCGACATAGGAACTTAAAGAACAATACAGAAACACACAACAATTTATTGCAGCGTACTTTGCGTTCAACAGCTCACATGTTCTCACTTTGGAAATAAAGCATCTACTCTTGGCCCTGTCAGCTAGACTTGGTTTAGGAGGCTGTAGCTTCCTAGTCTTCCCACTTGGACTGAAAAGTGCTAGGCAGGCACCGGGTGAAGAAGTTAAGGACTCTGTTAGCTGTGGGCGCTCGCTTTCCCAAGTCACCGAGGGAGCTCAGTTCTCATAACGCTCCTGAACATTTCCTGGGATGCTTTTTCTATCAGAGGTGAGCATTTTCATCCTGGAGAAGGAGGTTTGCTGCTGCCTTTCTTAAATAATAGAAAAAGGCAGATTGTGCCCTGAGCAGGCACTATGGTCCCTCTGATACCAGAAGCTCTTACCCACACTCCAGGGACAGTATGCGCCCGGGGGAAAGCAGTAAAAGGCGGGGGCGGGCCTAGATGATAACGATGTGGGCGGGGGAAGGATGGAGAAGGAGGGGTTGGGACCAGAGGGCAATAAAGATGCCCAGGGAATGGACAGTTGCAGGAGTATGGGGGTTGGGTGGGGGAGTCGCTTTGTCAGCATTCTAAGCCCCTGATCCCTTGAGTCTCTGAAGCTGTTAATCAAACACTTAGTGGCCTGCAGAATGACGTAATGGACCTGTATACAGCTTTTATTCCTTGACACACGTCAGAGAGAGGGAAAAATTAAAAATCAAACCCTCTGCAGACTGACAATGAAATCCACAAACAGCCCACTCCAGTCTGTGGCCTTGCATGAGCATCAAATGGGGGCGGCCTTCATGCAGAGAAAGTTGTGGGGTTTAACAGACAGCCCCTGGAAATGCATTTATGGCAAAAAAAAAAAAAAAAAAGTGGGGTACAAGCCCCCATTCCCTCGCTCCCCCCCCCACCCCCAGGAAAAAACATCGCCTTGGTTCTTCCGTGTCTTGCCCCTCCATGAACTTGGTGAAAACTTTTAAGCGGCACAGTGGAGGATCTGCCGCAGAGAAAGGCTCCTTGGCCGGTGCTCGGCTCTGTCTGGGCGCCTCGGCGCCCGAGCTGTCATTTGGGGCAGCGGAGGGGAAGAGGTAAGGATGCCAGGAGAAAGGGACGGAAGCAGGAGCAGCTGGCGGAGCGTCAGAGGACAGAGCCCCGCTCTCCTGAGCCTGGAGCGCCGGGAGCAAAGTCGAGCGCCCGCCCCGCCGGGGCGACCTCCCCTCCCCGGCGCGCGCGCCCACCGGCCTCGGCCGGCAACTCCGCGGGAGAGGTAGCCGCAGGCTGGGCACCCGGGAGAGGGCGAGCCCGGGTGCGCTCTCCCGCCCGCCCCTAGGTGACCCGGCGTCCTTGCCGCGCCCGCTGGAAGTTTGCAAACTTTCTCCGGGGGTTCCGCCGCCGCATCACTGGGAAGCTGGGGACGCGGGGGGCAGGCTCCTGGCTCGTCGTCTCCGCTGCTGCGGCCGCCGCTTGACCACACTTCTGGAGGGGTCCTCACTTTGCCAGGTCTCTGGAGGCAAACACACACCCCCGATTCATAACTGTTCCCCACGTCAGGGAAACTCACGCGCGCTCCCACGCACGCACGCACGCTCGGGCGGACACGGCGCGGGCTCCAGCGAGCATCTCTCCAGTCGCACGGCGCAGCGGCCACCGAGACGCGCTCCGGGACAGACACGGCGTGGGGACTCTGGGGCGGCCACGGAACACAGCGGAATTCCACAGTCTACTAGTAATTGGGGCCGGACTTCCCTTTGGTCCGCCAAAATGTTTACAAACACAGATCACCCTCCAAAAAAAAATGCATCGCATCTTCCTTACTCCTTGCCCTGTGACCTGCCCATTGGACCAAGTAACCTCGCGGCTGCCGCCGAGAACCAACCCCTGCAAACAAGTACGCTCCCGAGATGGCTCCCGCGGCAAGTGCAACAAAAGTGTCTAAATGCAAAAGCCCCAGAAGTGGCCGAGCCGTATTTTTAGGAACTTACCAAACAAGTGTGGAGAAGGCAAGAGCGGAGCCTGGGTGAAGGGACCACGTTGGACTGAGCAAAGATTACAATACATTCTATTTAGAGTGCATTACATCACCCCCCCCGGTGACGTCACGTGGGATTCCTGAACTTCTAAATCATTGCGGTCCGCCGGGGAGGGAAGAAGAGGGGCGGGGCCAGCACGCCGAGGGGCGGGTTCCGCCCAGGACCCCGCCCCGGCCCCGCCCCTCCGGCGGACCCTGCTGCACCCGCCCGGCAACCGCGTCGGCGGCAGCGACCGCGCAAGCAACAGCTTGCAGAGCCCAGCGCCTTGTGACACGGCTCCCTGACATTAGTGGTGTGAGTCAGCTTGGAAACAATCCTGATGGTTTCAGACAGCACCACGGAGGAGGCGGACACTGGCTGTCCTGCAGGGAGAGCTTGCTAGGGACCGACTGGTGTAAGGACCTGGGTGGTGGGAGGAGAGAGCAGGGGGAGAGAGGATGCTGGGGGAAGTGGGGAGAGACTTTTTGCAAACAGAAATGCAGGACGCTCCCCTTCCCCCACCAGAATATGTCCCGCTTCTCCTGTCTGCGACAGTCATGACCTCATTGCAGTGTTCCCTGCATCCTGGCTTCTCGCAGCGCTCACTCTCCCTGGACACCCCTTCTCCACCAGCCCCCACTGCACCTCACTTCCAGGGGTGCAGGTTCCTCACTGTGCACACTCCCTTGGAACGCACAGCCCTCACCCTTTCTGAGTCCAAGTCCCCCGCTTCCTGCACCCTAGTAGTGGAGAAAGTCGCTCCTGGAGGCGAAAGGTGAGCCGAGCTAGAGCCGAGCGTTGAGCCTGATTTAGACCCAGCGTCAGAGCCGGAAGGGCCCTTGGCATTCAGTTCCAGCGTCCCCTCAGTTACTGGTCCAAGCTCACCGACTGGCAGAGCCAGAGCCAGCGGGCAGGATCCCTGCACTTGTTCAGCAGAGAAAAAAGCGATCCTGGCGTTTTCGGGCATCAGCCAGTCACCATTGCCACACCGTCCTCATCTGGCTTCCTTTCAGAAGTTCTCGTGGATACCGATAAAGGGAAGGCAAAGGCCAGGCTCCAGTGCCGTTCTAGGTGATGGTGGTCTGGACGTCCTTGCAATGCGTCACATCTTACAAAGCACTCAAGATCGTGGGAACTCTTGTTTCTCACAAACCTGGTACAGTAAGAGTAGGGCAGGTGTTACAACTACTGACACTTTACAGGCGAACTCCCTCTCTCTCCAGAAGGTTCAGGGGCTGCTGGCCTGAGATCCCTTGAAGAGCAGGTGGTGGCAGTGGGACCATCCCAACCTTTGTTTTCAATTCCAAATCCCACCCAGTTTCCTTCATAGAATCAGGGAAGAATATTGCCTTCTTGGGGGTTACTGGTGGCGAAAGCCTCTGCTAAGAATTTCCTGGCTGTAGGTTCTGTCTTTGCTTCTTCGCTTAGAAACGGTTTAGCCCCCATTAACAAACAATAATCATTTCTGACATTTATGTAACATCTGACATTTATATAGTACCGCTCCTCCCAATGCATCCCAGCCGTGACTGTGCAGTTTGCCAAAGGATCATGACTGGACTGGCTAGAGACTGTAACACTCTGCCTGCATTCACATATTTTGGAGTGCCTTTGACATATTAAGTGCAAGTGCTTTCTACTTCCCTTCTGTGAGACATCTCTATGCTCTCCTCCCCTTTCGTGTTCCTGGGAACCACAGGGACTGACAGCAGTGTGTTCCTCACAGCCTTACTTAGAACTCCAAAGTGAGTTTTCTACTTGTTCTTTTTCTCATGGAGTTCTAAAGGAGCAGCAAAGATGGTTCTGGTCTGAACCTGAACATTACCTAATAAAACTTTAAATGTGACAGTTTTCACATTACCTGGGTTTATGGAAGGAAGAAATAACCACACTGCAGCAGCTTCTGTGCCCACATGCTGGCACCATAACCAGTACAACCTTCTGCATCTAAAGCACATGGCTACATTCCTCTCTCTCAAAGAAAAAGTATGAGCCCATCAAGAAGTAGACTTGGGGAATATATCAGAGCTCACTACAGCAGAGCTCAAGCTAAGACCATTTTTTTCACACCAGCAAACAGGTGCAGAACAAAAGAATAGGGTGGAGAATTAAATTTTTAAAAAGCCAGGGTGAGGGCCCAGTGGGATGGCTCAGTGGTCTAAAGCACCTGCTTAGGAAACCCCGGGTGGCTGCAGGGACTGCGGTTCAATCTTGGCACCACATGCTGTACCCGACCTGCCTGAGCCGGCCATGGAAATAAATAAATAAACAAGCAAAAGTTTTGAAACAAGAAAAAATAAATAAATAAATAATTCTTAAAAAAAAAAAAAAAAGCCAGGGCGATACTCAAAGACTTTAAAACTTATGAGCAATTAATCAACATACACATTTACAATGTTTAATTCCCACTATTCTCTAAACAGGAGCATGTGTATGTAAGTTTTAATGCAATTTTCTAATGGGGATGGTGGGAATAATTATGGTAACTCAAATTAAGAATTATATCACTTGCATTAACAAATGTGCTTGGCACAGGGTAAAATATGCCAGTGTTCAACCTCTTTCTATTACTAAGAGTATTGTGGTTCATGCTATGATAGGTGGGCACTTCACTATTTTAGGCAAACTTCACCAAACAATTGAAAAGGAAATCTTCTGCCTCAGAGTTCTCCCAGCCCCACACTGCAGCCTCTCACCTCTCAAATCAGGCCAGCAGAACCCTTGTGTCTGTGACGCCCACTCCTGCCCGCTTTGTGCTCACCTACTGTCTTCCAGGATTTCTCAGAGCAAAAATACTATCGTGGCTGCAATTCATAGAAGCAACCAAGCAAGGGCATTTCCACAGGCATCACAGCTGGAATTGGCCCCCAGGGTACCAGCACCACCAGACGCCAAGAGCGCTACCTCACCTCTAGATCTCTTCCCCTTGTGGCCTACAGGACAAGGACCCTTAAACTAGAGTCAAGAGAAACTAGCCATGGTACCACCCATCCAAGGCCATCCCACTCTCCTGCAAGCTAGCCTGGAGGTGCCAATCCTAGTGCCAGGGAAGTCGGACCTATGAGAAACTAATTGGCATCACACAGATCAGTGCAACTAAATGATGTATCCCTGCAAGACCAGGGTGAATGTTTTACTTGTGGATCACAGTAGACAGGCCTGGGGAATCAATTAGTGCATATTTACTAACCCTCAAGGAAGATATTTTTAATGCATTAATAAATAGACAGCCTTACTAGCACTTACCCCCAGAGTATCAGCCGTCAGTAGTACCATCCCCAAGGTCCTCAGGTGGAAAGACATTCTTTAGTCCTGTGCTTTGGATTCAATTTTTCTCTAACAGTCCACAATCACTGGCAATCAACTTCCTCATGATGAGGAATGATGACATGAAGAAGGTCTCCTTCTTCTTCCCCACTCCTAAGCTCCCACAGATGTTCTCCCATTTGGGCAAGCAATAGAGCACTGGCAGTTTCTTGGGTCAGACGACCTCAGGAATTTCAGTTCAAAGACTTGGCACTGGACCCAGGATTCTGCACTTGGGACTTAGGGCACCACTTTGAGCAATTCTGGTTAGGTAAATACTTAAGTAGACAGTGACCTGGGAAGAAGCTGGTGAAGGACCAGGAAAAAGGCCAGACTGCAACACCAAAACAAAAATTTTTTGGCCAATCTTTTAGGGTTTTATTGCTGTTGTTTTTATTTCTCTTTTATTTTGCAACACTAAAATGTATAACACAGGGCTTATATGCTTCATACCAATACTTTGGTGGCTTCCGTGAAAGACACACATACCTATGTGAAGAAGGCTTTCCTTGTCTCTTCACACACACCACTCAAATAGAACTGTCCCTATGCATTTTTTTTTCATCTGATTTTTTTTTTTTTTTTTTTTTTTTGTCTTTTTGAGACAGGGTCTCGCTATACAGTTCAGGCTGGCCTTGGGCTCACTTTTGTAGCCCAGGCTGGTCTCGAACTCACATCGATCCTCCTGCCTCAGCCTCCCGCGTGCTGGCATTACAGGTGTGCACCACCACGCCCAGCTTGAGGTTTTTTTTTTTTCTTTTTTTTTTTAAGAGATTGAGTGCATTAATTTTGCACTGAGCTACTGAGTTACATCCCCAGCTCTTTTCGTTTTGAGACAAGGTCTTGCCAAGTGGCTAAACTGCCTAAAGTTTGACTCAAATTTGCCACTGTGCTGCCTCCACCTTGCAGAGTGCTGAGCTTGCAGGTGGGAGCCACCTTGTCTGACTTATGGGAGGCTTTTGTAACTGAGGTAACAGTAGTGGTGGGAGGGATGCGGATGAAGTCCACTTCATGATCAAACATGCAGCTATATTCCCGCTTTCTAGCTGAGTTGGATGTTCACCAGGATCCTTTAAATCTAACTAGCATTTGCCATGCATGCAAAGCCTTAGGTTCAAGGCTTTGAGTATATTTTCCAAGTGCCCCCACAAGACCATTCTTACTTAGCAGTGGAGAAATGGACTTTTAGTGAAGATGAGTAATCTTGCCAGGACCACCCTACATCACTGACAGCCACTCTTGTGCCAGGCAACCCATGCCATGTGAGTCCTGAACAAAGTTGGCCCTTGGATTTGAAATGCAGAGAAATGGAGGATAAGCATCCTTGACACCTCAGGCTTCAGGGCCTGCCAAGGTTGGAGTCACACCAGACCTCAGTCCCAGAAGGCTCAGCTTGGCCTATGACTTTTCCAGCACAATCTTGACACCCTTAATAATTTTATCTTGTAATCCATGTTCAATGAAATAGAGGGGATTCATGCACAATGTGTGTCTGTCATTCCTTGCCACATTCCTTGTATAACAGGGCTTAGGATGCCTTCTGAACATGAAATCCCCAGGGCTCAAGGTGAACAGGAGTTCAGGGCTCACATCAAAGGCAGGGTAAACTGGTGGTGCTTGTGAACTGAGTGAGAACAAGCTGTGAGCGGGGTAGGGTAAACAAGCACTGATGCCCCCAAAAGGCCATGCTTTCCTTTCAAGCCCATCTTTTCTTGGAATGCAGAAAAGAGACAAAAGCACCCTAAAAAAAACACAAATAACCAATGACCATATCTTACTAATGTTAGGTTTCTGTTAAGCACACATATAGGCCAAATAAAGGCATGGCAAAGCAGAAAAAGACAGGAAAGCCTGTAGTTCCTTTGTCCCCCAGCTTTTCCTTACCCACAAGTAAACAAAAAGCAGAGAGTGGGCAGAATGTGTGCTGTGAAGAGGACTTCATGCATCTTAGGCCTAGCATCTGCTGCTCTCGGAAGAACAAACACATATGCACATTTCAGCTATGCAATACAAGTTGTGTGACTTCAGTAACTTCACATCCAAGTTAACTGGGCTTATATTTACTAGTAAAACTTGCATTGTCCCATATAGAGGTGAATGGTAAAAAACACTGGTTATAATTGAGCATTTCAATTTTTATTAAGTGGCATTATTTTAGCTTGCTTTTTTTATTTAGTTAGTATAGGATTTTCAGTGTCTCACTACACAGATCAGACTTATAGTCATCCTCCTGTTTCAGCCTCCCAAGCTCCGATATTACAGGCATGTGCCACCATGCCCAGTCTCAATGGCAGTCTCAGGGCACCCCAAGGGCAGGGCCAGCATGGCACCCTGGTGATCAAACCAGTCCACTGTGCTCTGCCTAAGTAGGCACTGTAGTCCGCTGAGTATTAAGTAACATTAGATAGCACATGAAAAGCACTGTAACAAGTGGAGAGATTAATTCTAGAAGCAAGGAAAAAGCTTTCTAATATCTTTGGTAGCACTGCTTTACAATCCATTGTGTCCCCAAGTTCATGGTGAGAGTAGATGTGATGGCCTCATCTTTGTCATTTACCAAGTGTTTGATCAAATCAGTTCTTAAATCACTGTAAACCTCAAATTCTTTATGTGTAAAATAGAGAAATATCAGCATCTACCTTGTAGAGTATTGTAAAAATATAATGAGTTAATATATCTAAAAATATTTAAAACTATCTTGTCACATAGTAATTACTGGAAGAAGCATTAAATACTATTTTGATGCCTTGCAAGGAATGTGGAAAATGGAATAAAGCAATTCATGTCAGATGTTTAGCAATGTGCTTGGCATTTCAAATGTGCTCAGTAAATGCTAGTTACGTGAAATTTCATGCAAGACACAATACTGAAGATCTATACATTATAATAGAGAAATCAACTGAGTTGGTCCTCAATTCACGGTCTTCATTTAAATTACTTCTGTTGGAAGGAGTCGCCTTTAGATAACTAATTTGCACCAAACCTGTGGGAAATAAAGCATTTAATGCAGTCAGGCATTCTAGTCAGTGGCTTTGCAATTTGTCCTTCTGGCCTGGACATTCAAACACATCTTTTAAACTAGAAGTTATGCAATCATTGACTCTTGAATGTGTTAAGGTTTCGAGATCACTTCCTAAAATCCTCACAGGCACGACTTGAAAATGCCATGCTCGTGCATGGGAAGTAAAAGTGCCTGGAACCTCCAAAATAGTGTGTAGCAAGGGACAATAAGGTCACTTGGCCCAAGGCTGGGGACCTCACTAGATGATCATTAGTTGCTGTTGGCTTGATCTACTGTTATAGGGAATTATTGTTGTCAAATGTATTGTCTTCTCCTAAATTTGGCTGAAAACCAAAAGCTTCACCTATCCCAAAGAGTATTAGAGTGTTAACGTCCCTATAAAAGTCATACTTATCTTAATGTGTTTTTTTTTTTTTTTTTTGAAAGACAGACTTGATTAAAGGAAAAACTCCTCAATCTTTTCCCCTCTCTGCTTTGGGATTAAGTGAAAGAGATTGACACTTGCTCTGAATAATGACCCAGAGAAGTGCTGTGTCAGCATACTCCAAAAACTCTAGTCATTTCCTGAAGATCAATGGTAAGTGGAAAGTAACGGTTTAACAATAATTAGGAATGTTTCATATAGAGGGAGGTTCATTTGGACTAAAACATTATTGATATCACATAAATTAATATTGAGCATCATCTTGGAAGAACTGATATTTCACATACCACCTCTTTTTATATCATCATTAACCACATGTTTAACTCGTGTACTGCTGAAGTAGAAGGTTATTCTCATCTCTTTAGGGCACTTATAAGAATGTAATGTAAATGATTCTTGAGAATCTCAGGAGCTTTTAAACCTAATTGATCAGCCCATCCTCCTCCTACTTAACTGATACAGAATATTTAAAGCCTGGAAAGTCACCTGATCTTCATTTAAATCATTAGTATTACAAGCAGAGTCAGAAAAACAAAAAGTTCCCCTAGTCTTTCATCTCCTCCTTGATCCTGGCTTTAAAATATTCTGACTTGGCTGAGGAGATAGCTTGGAGGTCTAAACACCTTCTTGGAAAGCACAAGGACCTGGGTCCAATCCCTAGTTACCACATGTTATGCTGGCCCCAGAACTATGTGCTCACCGTGCTAGCCACCAAATCTGGGTGTGGTGACACATGCCTGTAATCCCAGCACCAGAGAGGCTGAGGCAGGAGGATCACTATGAGTATGAGCTGTAAAGAGAGACCCTGCACCAAATAAATATGTTTAAAAGAATAATAAAATGAAATATTCTTCCTATAGTTTTCAGGACAGTGACCTCACTTAGCATTTATAAAGACTGCAGTATAAACAACAGCACACTGGGACATTGTACTATTGAGCAAGCTATCTATTTTCAGGGCTTCTGTGGTTAATTAATACTATGGCAAAATCTGAGGGGAAGAAACCACACTATTACTTGTAAGTACCAATCCTGGGTCAAACCCTTTATACACTTACCTCACTCAATCCTGGCAACTCTCAGTGAAAGATATCATCCCTCTTGCTTTATGGGAGAGTTGATGTTCAGAGAATGTAAGTTCTTAGACTGAAGTCACACATGCAGTAATAAAGGCAGCAGCTCCAAGCCTATCTGTGACTCAGAAACATTCATCATACCTCAAGGCAGGAAAACACCTTGCCTCTAAGGAATCAATTTGCTGGAATTTGTGGCCTTTTCAAGGCTAACTCCTGCCCTTGACCAGTGCAGCAGATCTGTTTAGTGAATAGTAGAGAACCCTACAGAGCAGGATTGGCCACCATAGGTGACTCTGGCACATTACCACTTGGTCAACATTGGGGACTGTGATTTGAAAAGCCAACCGCTGGTCAGATGCTTGTGAAGGCCGAGGGCCGTGAACTGCATCTTTGGCCTCCTTAGCCGTACAGAGAAGGCATGTCAGCATTGGTGAAGAAGGCAGTGGTGGCTGCATGAGGGCCCATGGGAGTCTGCTGACACCAACTGAATGCACCCCAGGAAGACAAAGGCAAAGGTGACTAAGAGCCACCACTGGATGGCTGGCACTCTAGAACTCACTGAAATAGCCACTCACCCAAGCAACATAAATATGAGAAGGTTTACATACCGGTTGGAGAAACACAAGTACCTGTTTTTCCCCAATAGCCAAAGGGCTCCTTTGGATCTCTCATTTTTTAAAAGGGATATTTTTATTGTTTCTAATAGATTCTAAAAGTATTTTGTGGTTATAAAAGCTTCAAGTAACACAGAAGTGTATAAGGTAGAAAGTAAGATTTTTCCCCACAGTACTATCTAGAGATAACCACTAATAGTCTGAAGGACATATATCTCAAAATTATGTTGCCCCTACTAGCAGGAGTTGTATGAATGTGGTTAAACTACATCTTCTGTTCTTATATTGTCTTTCCACTCTACAGTCTATTGTGGACATCTGTCTACGGGAATACAATAAAATGACATCATCCTTTCTCATGATTATGTAAGTTTCCATTGTTTGGGTTCAGTTAAATAATCCACTATTAATGAATATTCATATAATTTCTACTTTTTGCTATTATAATCAGCGCCACAATGGGCATCTGTTTATGCTCTTGTGCATAGAGTATGGGGCTACTTTGCCTCAAAATGGCACCACTGGGCCACAGGCATAGAGGCTTTGACTTTCAGTAATCGATGTGAGTTTTTGAACTGTGAATGACACAAAAGTAATGTGCACTCATAGAAACTAAACTACTAGTTTTATACTCTGATGTTTCCCTGACTATTTAGCCTCTATTGCCAACCATCCATAAACGCACGAGGGTAAACAACTGGTATCCAACAATGTGTGGTGTTTCTCAGTTGCAATGTTCACTAGGTTAGGGGCTTAGATACACTTTCTCTTTTTTATGAGCAGAATAGATTTACTGGGGTGAAGAAAGCTCCTGTATGAGAGAGGGACAGGAGGCAGGGGGCCCCAGCAGGTTGTCCCCTACGTACACTTTCTACTTGCAATATTTTCATCTTAAAATGGGTGTATTGAGATGTAGGTATCTTTACACACATACCTCTCTATAGGGCGTAAACCCTGGGCCTCTGCATTGAGCTACATCCCCACCATTTCTTTAGACCAAGACTCACTAAGTTGTTAGGTGCCCAGCATAGGATTGAACTTTGCATCATTCTAGCTTCTCCTTCCAGGGTGACAGAACTGTGAACATGCACCACCTGGCAAGGACGTAGTTCTATCTTAAAATTTGCCACATGTTGCTTGACGCTCTCTGATATGTAGGACCAACTGACTCCAGCTGCTAGTGAGACTGTCCCACCCCTGCACTCTGTTCCATAAGAACATCCCCAGATAGTAAACACATGGCAAGAATAGTAACCTAAAAGTCATGCCTTTTGTCTTAATCATCATCTCATCAATTCCTAGTTGAACATTTTTCATGCCTATCCCCCACTGGCCTCCTTGCTCCACAAGATGTTGGCCTTTTGTGTGTCTAATTTTTTTTTCTTTTTAAAAAATATATTTAGTATAGGGACTACAAGGTCTTGTTAAACAGATAGGACTTGTAATGATCCTCCCGTTTTCAGGATCCTCCCAAGGACTGGGATTATAAGTGTGCGCCATCACATCCAGTCTCAATCGCCATCTGAGTACACCCTAGGGGTAGGGCTGGCACAGCAGGCTGGGGATTGAACCCCCAGCCCATGTCTGTCTAAGTAGGCACTTTAATCGCTCAGCTATCTGGTCAGCCTTGGGTGTCTAATTTTTAAGAGCTCCTTCTATATTTTAGATGTGAGCCTTTTTTTCTATCATTTATTTTGCAGGTTTTTTTCCAGTTAGCCTTTTGGCTTTTAACTTTGCCAAATAAAAGTTTTAAATAGTTCTACAGTCCATTTTTGCTGTGGCAGGTCTGCATTTGCTGTGGCATCTAGCGTTGGGGCCATAATTGCAAAGATCCTCCCGCCCCAGCCTTTAGTTCTCTCTTGTCTAGCCTTTTTGGTTCTGCCCATACTCTAAATTTAACAAATGAAAAATGGCAATGGTGGTGGGTATATTCATGGAAAAACATATTTATTAATGTACTGATGTGATTTAACTTTAATTTTAAGAGAAGACTTTTCAATATTTTGGCCAAGAGAAGACTTAGAAAGATGCTGACAAACCCAGGATGCTTTGTACTATATGTTCTCTTTATTAAGCATGAATATAGCAGGGGATCATTCTTAAGTTTGAAGTCAGATGATTCCACTGATAAGGCATGTGTCAGCACAACCACAGCCCCATGCTTAGTGGGCCAAGCCCAGGACCAGCCACAGGCACTTTGAGGAATGCCCAGTGAGCAGTGCTCCAACGCAACGTGCACCCTGCCTCTACCTTTACTATGGCTGCTGTGCCTTCACCAGCCAGGGCCCTGCTCACCAGGCCTGGCACAAGGCCCAAGCACTAAAACCTACATTTAATTCAAGCATGCAGTGAAGGAGGGAATAGTGATCCCATTGGAAGCAGAAGAGTTGGGAGCTTTAAACTGAGGGCTTTAAATTAATCCCAGATTCAATGAGTCCAAACCTTAGTGCCCAAAGGAAGGAAATGAAGAGATAGTATTTAGTAGGTACAGGGTTTCTTTGAGTGAAAGAATTCTGGAAGCAGATAATGGGGATGACCATCCAATATTGTGAAGATGCTTGCTGTCTCTTAGTGTGACACTTAGTGTAAATTTTATTATATAAATCTATATATATAGAGAGAGAGATAATAAAAAAGTTTTTTTTTTTTTTGTCTTTTTGAGACAGGGTCTTGTTGTGCACTTCAGACGGACCTTGAGCTCACTTTTATAGCCCAGGCTGGTCTCGAACTCGAATCAATCCTGCTGCCTCAGCCTCCCAAGTGCTAGGATTATAGGTGTGTGCCACCGTGCCCAGCTTATAAAAAAGAGATTCTTGAAAATGAATCCCAGAACATGGGCATGATGGTGGACACCTGTAATTCCATCACTTGGGAGGCTGAAACAGAAGGATTGCCATGAGTTTGAGACCAGCCTGGGCCTCTAACAGAAGCAAGTTGAAGGCCAGCCTGCACTGCATAGTGAGACCTTGTGTCAAAAAGAAAGAAAGAAAGAAAGAAAGAGAGAGAGAGAGAGAGAGAGAGAGAGAGAGAGAGAGAGAGAGAGAGAAAGAAAGAAAGAAAGAATCCCAGCTGTATCTCTTACTAACTGTGTGGACAAGCTTTTAGCCCCTCCCTGTCTCCATATATCAGATTACTCATCTGAAGAAGGAAGAGGTGGTGATAGCTGGCTTAGATGGTTTGTAGTAATCAAGATTGGCTCTTGTTAAAATAACTTATGAACTTGACTCTGTTTTTAAAACTCCAGTACTTGCTGTAGAGTCCTCCATTTGTAGGATTTTTATATAGAAACCATAAAGTTCAGCTTTTGCTTAAAAGACAGATTTTTATCTGCTTGATGCCTCATGTAAGACTTCACTCTCAAAGGGTGCCAGTAATTTACTAGTTCAGATAAACTAGCCAAGGGACAGTTGCAGCAAGCCTCCTGGTGCAGATCTTTACTGCCTTCCCAACTCCAAATCTGGGAGGCAAGGAAGATGTGGCCTATTCCAGTGGCTGGCTCCAGCCCAGCAGGACCAAACAGATAAGATCTTTATCTTTTACTTTGGGTCCCACCCTATCCCAAGTTTTGTTTCCCCAAATAGATCCTTCTGGAATACAGCTGCCATCACTCGTTCCATTGTCAAGAGGCAAGTGGCTTCCTTCTTGGAGTGAAATACCGTTGTTTATCCCCTTGAAGGATGTCACGCATCCACACATATGGGACCTAAACCAAAACCTTGGGTTTTTTTCTCAACCCACATGTAAGATTTTCTTTTCTTCTTCCATATTTCAACTTGAAAAGTGCTGTTTTAAGATAAATTCTTTTTTAGAAATTAGTTTCCATGCATTATTTAATCCCTGAATCCAAGATACTGCCATAATAAGAAAACTCCTCTAGAAAATATGTAATGCTTATAATCTGTATTCACAAGAAAAGATTCGCTCTTCCCCTCAGTTTTCATACTTAAAGTCCAGTGAAATGGATAAAAGCTGGACAATCCAGAGTACGTGGAGGAAGAGAAAAAGAGACAGAGGAGAGAAAGATATATAGACTGGGACAGCAACAAAGAATACAGAATTTATGGTTTTATTCTTATGGTATTACCTGCCAGAATAGTAACAAAAAAAAAAAAAAATGCAACCCAGAGTTGTGATCCTGTTGCAAATTTTTTAAATTGCAATTAAAATGATTAAAATTAGCAAAACAGACACAGGAGACAGAAAAAAAATACATTTCCTGTGTGCTAAGCCTCTGATCCCATTAAGTATTTAAATAATATCTTCCTGACATCATGATTATATAAATAACATGTTACTTTTCATATTTATAAGATTGAGAGACTATATTACTAGCTTATGAAAAACATGTTTAATTTGCCATTTTTAAGTGACACTGATATAGGTTAGTATATATTGTAGAATTATATACATATGCCATAGCAGCTAGTTTCATATTTTATTATAAACATTCCCAGCAGGTGCAAAAATACCACCTAAAATAAAACAAAAGATAATATATCTTCTGACAATAAAAACATATCTGCTTTGCATCGAAAAGGAAAGTATATGGATAGTCCCATCCCATATCCTTTTTTCTCAGGTTTATCTAACTTTTTCTAAGGCACAGTGCCATACATCTATAAGCCTTTGTATCTCTTGATTAAAAGAAAGTAAGTATAGAATCATGTTTGCTACAGTCTGCTGCCAAAAGCCCATGTCTACAATCCATCATTAAAATGTGACAGTCTATGGCTACAAAGGAAGAAAAACCTCAGCCGTCATGCTCATTTGCAAGTGTTTCAGGGGCTGGAGATTGTTTGGCAAACCTGCTGTTTCTAGGTTATTTGTGGAATAACCAGTTTAATTGAGCCGATGATTGCCTTGTGTCTGCGGTGCACTTCTGACTTAGATCTTTATTTCTGCAGTTGGCATCGTTGTGTGCTGTGTGGCAAGGGAATGGCATGCATTCAGCAAACCCGAATTCCAGGGTTCCAGCCTACCCTTTCTTTTCCCTTGCCAATCTGATTTCTGAGGAATTTGCCTAGAGTTGCTACAAGAAAAAAAGAAAGAAAGAATGAGAAAGAAATTCCTTGCACTATTTTGTAGACCGTTTGGTAGAATCTGAGTTGGAATTCTTACCCCCTTCCCTGGGGGAAAATGGTTTCATACCGTTATGGAAGTGGAGGCTGGCTGAGGATGTTCTCTGTAACTGGAGCGTTTCCCACTACATGTAGTACACAGTGTAAACCAACCTGTTGCAACGTGGGGAACAGCACAAGGCAGAGATTTGCTACCCAACAGTGAATCAGAAAAAGAAAGGGGTAGGGGGAACCTGAGCTAACACCAACCTTGTCCTGACATGCACTGAGCCTGTAGCATGCAGGAAAATTGAAAACAGAAACAGCAGGAAGATTAGTGAGAAGGCAGAGCCTCGCTTTCTTCCTTTACTTTGTTCCTAACAAATGCTCATCTTCACCCACTCTAAATCATGTCAGTGGAATGAAGACTGTATAAAAGGGAAGTTCATATTGCAAAGCCAGTCCAGAAAGAAACCGCCCTTGGCCACTAATGGAAATGGCTCCATCCTGCACTGGAATGGGCTTTTCTCCCTTGAGACTAGGTGAACACCCCGGGCTAGCTGAATGCTGGAATCTGAGATTATGATGAGATCAACAGACCTCATTTAAGAGCATTTGTGTTTAATGAAGACCCTAACATAGTCCACTTTCCTAGGAAATTTTAGACATGATTCTTAAGTACATAGTAAATTTGTCCTAAAACCTTCTATATATTTTCCTACCATTCCATCCCAACCTCCAAGGAAGAATCGTTTTGAGGGAAGAGGGACATACTATGTCCTTTAAAACTACAAAGATGATAACTTTGGCAAGTATTTCCAAATACAGAGAAGTCCCCGTAATTCAAAGAAAGTGTACAGGGCCAGGGAGATAGCTCAGGGGTACAAATGCCTGCCTGGCAAGGGCAAGGTCCTGAGTTCAATTCCTGGTTCTGCAAAACAAACAAAAACCTAATGGCAAAGAAAGTGTACAATCCACATGCGTGCTAAAGGAAAACAGAAAGGATGCTGATTCTATTATTCTTCCTCTGCAAAAATAAATCACTCAACATGAAAGGGGCTAGAAGATGAACTTCGCATGATAGGTTTCTGTCCCTGGCCCGTTTTTAGACAAACTTGCTCCATCCTTGGTGAGGACAATCCAGACCTGACCACCCCCTAGACACAACGTATCACTGGATTACAGTGAACACAATGGCAAATGGGAGTGACCCTTCACTGTCATCAGGTGGGAGGGCAAGACTCACTCTTGCCATGTAGTCTCTAGGAAGAAGACAAAGGCTTCTTAAGGATACTCAGGCCTTTATAAGGTAGCACTTCTTAACTGAAAGCTTAATGTATCCAGAATTCATAGGGCAGCTTCAGATTCTTCCTTATTAATATTAGAATAATACATCTTCCTTAAGTCAAATATTTTTAATTTATGTGTGTGTTTATACTCTAATTCAGCATCTAGTAGGCAACATATAGTTAAGTTTTATACTCACTTTGTTTGTCCCTGTCCTTTAATTGAGTATTTGAATAGCTATTTAGATCATGTATTTCTTTTTTTCTTTTTTAGGGAAGGGTCTACAGGGTGTTCAGGGTCTCACTACCAGATTGGACTTGTAGCGTGATCCATCTGTTTACAGCCTCCCAAGAGCTGGCATTACAGGCAAATGCCACCATGCCCAGTCTCAATGGCCATCTCAGCATGCCCTGGGGGCAGGGCCAGCGCCAGCACAGCAAGCCCGGGGATTGAACCCCCCTCAGCCCCTGCACCTGTTTGCAGGCACTTTAATCCACTGAAGTATTTGGCGTGCCCTAGATCATGTATTTAAAGTGACTACTAATACAGTTGGATTAATAGTTACCCTATTCGTAACTATTTTCTATTCTTTGCTCTTGTCCTTTTTATAGTTTTATTTTTGTCTCCCACTTTTTTGTTTCCTCTTTCTGCTTTTAATGAGGCAGTTTTAATTTTCTCTCTTGTGTCAACTGTACTTTAAGAACATTTTTATTAGATTCCCTAGAGTTTGTAATGTACATTTATAACTAATCTAAGTCCCCTTTAACACTATATCTCTTTACAAAGAATCTCATAATAGAGAAACTCCATTTTTCCCTCCCATCTCTTATAATGCTACTACAGTTCCCTTTAATGTCCTGTAAGCCATTATCATTCAATACATTATTCCTGCTTTAATTTTTAGCAAACTGTTATCTGTTACACTGCTATTCAGTTTCAACAGTAAGGCAAACGATGGTGGCAGCCAAGCCCATTACATGCCAGTCTGAACACCATGAGTCGACCTTTATTTATATGAAGGTGAGACCAAGAAACAATTAGATGGTTGAGGTCTAGAAGAAATAATAAAGTCACCAAACAGATGTCACTCATCAGAATTTGAAGATAACTAAGAATATTGACATGAGTAGGGAAAGAGAAAGGATTGGAGAAAAGATGGTCAGAAATCAAAAGCCTTAGCCTGTTGCTGTATGGAACAAAGACTAACTAAATAAAAGCTCTAAAGGATGGTTAGTCCCAACAGAAATATCTATATTTCTTAGCTAAAATTGTTGCTACTTTGTAAATTGAGATGGCTTGACTTATAAAGGACAGGCGAGTCAACAAAGAGAGGGTAAGGTAGTATTAAATCTGACTTCACTAAGACAAGTTGTGTCATGAGAGAGAGAAGTCAGGCTATGGGATTGAAATGTCAACTCTACTTAAAAAAAAAAAAAAAAAAAAAAAAACTCTTCAGCACTCTCAGGATCATTTTCCAGAATGTTAAAACAAAAATTTGACTGGATGAACTATATGCTCACGCTGTACCATACTGATATTCTAGCATTCTGGGAATGGTAGAGGCACAGTGAAAATATTGACCTATCATTAGTCAAGGGCAAGAGTGAAATAGAAAAATTTAAGGGTGATGTTATTTCAAGAAGAACACTCTGTAACTGTGAACTATAACCCCACATATACCTGGGCTATCAAAAGCAAAGCCGTGATGTAGCAAATGAACGCACTACTTGAGGAGAATCATCATCGAGGCAACCACAAGTACACAGTCTCAGATGCCAGGATATTCTGGCCTGTCTGATCAAGAATATGAGCAAGTGGGCTAGGAACATAAGTTATCCTAGAGCATTTGCTTATCAAGCAGAAGGCCCTGGGTTTGATTCCAAAAAGGATGAAATAAAACCCAACTAGGGAAGAGGTAGGTTTATTGGCATTTCTAGAACAATCACAGTAGGAAAAGAAGGATTTCCTCTAGACAAGCAAGTTAGGAATGCAATGGTTACTGAAAAGCGGGTTAATAACATAGAAAATTGGGCCAGGGAGATAGTTCAGTAGAATAAGCACTTGCCTGGCAAGCACAAGGGCCTGAGTTCAATCCCTGGTTCTGAAAAAAGAAAAAAAATTATGTAGAAGATAGAATTTTTCCCAAGTACCTGGACAGTAAAGAACACTAGGAGTGAGAAACAGGGAGAGGGGGGAGAGAAAGAAAGAAAGATGGTAGATTCATTTGTTGTTCTGCTATTTGGTGGGAAGAATCACATCCAGTCCCTCATGGAGATCACTGTAATGCTTATTTATGCTGGGCTGGTAGCAAATCTCACAAGTGACTGTCATCAAAAGGTGCCTATGGGTCAAAACTGGAGTACACCTGGTTCCACAGTAAACTTGCTGGTAGCAAAATCTTCACTGAGCAATTTTTCAATGACCCACTGACCTAATTTTACTAAACTTGCATAATAATTATGTTGAAAAGCATGAAAATATTTTATTTGCTTATGTGATTGTTTTCAAAGGATTATTTTATGGCATATAATGTTATATAATGTTCAATTTGTGTCTAAAAATCAAATCAAATTAAATGGACAAGAAGTAAAGAGGTAGAAAAAGAAAAACATATATATCTGTTGGGTGTTTTGTGCCAGGCACAGTGCTAGGCTCCTTACTGAATTCATTGATGATTTGAGCCACATATTGCCCTTCAAGAGAGAGTGTTTACTTTCCTCTTAGAGATGAGGTCAATGCCTAATTGCCAAGAACACATGTAAACTATACTTACTCAAACCTACAAGACACCTAAAGAGTACATCAATAAGCATGGGGGGGAAAGATTTTATAAAATTATTAAGTCCTAACAAATTTTGTATAGAATGAAAAGCTAATTGATCATACAAATACAATCATTTTACCCCATAAATAATTTTCACTGAAGAAAACCAACAGGAAATTTGTCAAGGTGGCGAGATTCTGGGTACATTGTTTTCTTTGTTCTGTTCTTAAAAATCTGCAGATGAAAGTTGTTCAGCAAAGGCTTTTAAAAGGTCAACCAACAATAAAATAAACAGAGCAGGAGAATAACCACAGGTATGCTGCACGTTCCATTCAACCCATCTTTCAAAGAGTTAAGTGTACATAAGAAAAGCCTAAGCCTGAGTCCGAATCATAAACTTGATTTGAACTCTTTGTCAATTGCCAGGGAAAGCATTCCAGACTCTTAGAAACTGTTTGATTTTTTTTTCCCCTTCCTAGCTTCAAGAAAATGCTAGAGGGTTTAGAGGGCTCTTGGCATGTAAATTGTAGCCATCAGGAGCAAACCCCACTCGCTACACTACCAAGCGAGGCTTTCAGAGTCATTTTCCTAGAGCTCCTTGTAATGCTGCCACACAGGCAGGGTCAAAGTGGAACAGAGAGCCCCTCTGGTTTAAAACCAACCATGCAATGTGCAGAGAAAAGAAGCCCTTTGCCAAAACCCCAAGATAAAAGCAATCAAGACAGAGGTATCTGTCAGTACCTAGAATTGCTTTGTAAGCGCTAGACATCAAAGCCACTAGAAGGAAAGATGTCTTTTTGGTGCCACTTGTGAAGAGTGAGCAGTCACATATTTCATGGATGTTTTAATAAGATTATTAACAGTTTCTTTTATTTAAAAAAAAAAGAGCAAAATGTTTTCTGCCAAGGTTTGTCGATAAGCATTAGCGTAGTGTAGAATGGTGCGCCCTTTTATGAACAGGCTGACCAGTAAAATACAACATTATCTACTCAAGCTCTCACACAGCAGATCAATTAATTAACTTATCTCCATGAACACGGTTCTCCCTGAAACTTATTAAAAGTCTGATTCATCAGCAGAGCCCCAGGCAGTCATCAATTGCCTCATAATAATACAAAGAAAAATATGCTCTTATTTAATATCCTAAGAAGATCCTCTTTGCCCTCTGTCTTTGTTTGAAAATATCTCTATTAAGACTTTTAAAAAGAAGGAGAAAAAAACTCTCTCACTTGACATGAAATATGCTATGGCAGGGAACTCTGTGAGTAAATCACAGTGCCTCCAGGATACAAGATTAAGACGAGACACTGGACTTTCTCAAAGACGCACAAATCATTCTCCATGGAGCACAACAGGGCATACAGTGTGTTATCGATGCCGAGTTCCAAGCACCATTGTTAATACAGACCAGAAGAAGAATTGTTCATTAAATAATAAAAGAGGGAGGGGAGGGGCTCCCAGGCTTCCGCGTTAAACCAGCTGAGGGACCCTGGCTTCGAAAGTATTAAATAGCTTACTGGTCATTAGTCTGCTAGGAGTTTGGGTTTAAATTCCACTCCCAAATAACACTTTTAAGCAGCAGGTATAATTTATGAATCCTCCTTTATTTAAAAAAAAAAAAAAAAAAAAGTTTAATACAGTTGACAATATCAATAGCGCCCTCTTCAGGAAATTTAGAGCCCACACGTCCTTAAATTTGAAAAGAAAAAGGCGGTCAGGTGACCACCATCTGAGAGGAAGATTAAATGGAAGAAATATCTGTAGTGTTCACAATGTCTCCATTTCGTGTGGACGTTTAGGAATTTGTAGTGAATCGAAATAAAACCACAGCCAGTAGCTCTGAGTTACTGGATGTTTGCGTGTAGGAAAAAAGTACATATTGAACATACATGATGGCAGTTAGGTGACACCAAGTCACCAGACCATTTGAAAGTGAAACGCTGGCATTCCTAATTTGTCCTTTTTCCTTTATACTTGGATCTTGCATCAAGTTCTTTCCTTGTCCTAAGACCTACTAGTTGCACACATAGAGCATTTCTCAAATTCCTTTAAGGATGCTAAGAGAGTTCGCTTGTGGAGGGCGCACGAATGAAAGTGTGTACACCTTTGTAATTCTTTCACTAATTTCAGTGCATATGCTTGCAGCCTTCGCACTCAAGAAAGTCCCGTCCTATTTAGTCAAAGTCACACCTGCTTGGATCCTACAGGTGGTTGTCTTATAACCACAGGTAGCTCCTCTTCATGGTCAGCAGCTCCAGGGCCAACTGAGAAGCCAGAAAATTCTTCAAGAAAGAGTTTTCAAGTAAATCTCCTCCCGTCGCCACAGCCTTCACAGTCTGAGATACAAGCTTCCTATCTCGAGGCTGTCATACATCAAATGACCTTGTGGCACTGATTTAATCTTACCTTCCTTGAGCAAGTTATCACAATTTGAGGAAAACTTACTTCCAATCTCAGAGACACCTGAAGAATTATTAGGAGTGACACACGAATGCCAGCTCCAAGAGCTCAGGAATTATCGTTTTGGGTGATTTATAAAATGAGCAAAGAGTTTAAAGCCTTGATTTTAGTCTCCAAGTTGCTGGATTTTTTTTTTAAGTCAATTGTCTGAAGAACTCCTATTTCATCAGAAAAAAATAATAATAAAGAGAAACTTCTACTTTGGAGAAATACTAGGAACTATGTGCACAGAAATGCTGTATAAAATATAATCAACACCTTTTTAATAGTTAAACTCATCAAAAAAGGAAAGGCAAACAAATAGTTGAGCTCCTAAGAGCTGGAAAGCAGCTATTTGGAGGAATCTATGGCTTCCCTGTCAGCATTTGCCAATCTGAATAACCAAGAGGCTTGAGTTCTAACAGACACTGGGATGTAGGCAAGACAGGGAACTGGAACTGAGGCCTCACATAAGCCAGAATAATAAGGAGGAACATTGTCTGTATAAGCCATTTAAAGAGAAATAGAAAAGGCTTCTGTTTTACTCTGGGTTCTGGGTTACAATATTACATCCCACTTGACAATTTTCAACTGCCAGGCTATCCTCCAAAGGTTACAACCTGCACAATCTAAGAAAATTCAAGCAAGAAAGCAACCCAAAGGACACAGGTGGGTAGTGTCCCACAGGGCTGAGGAGAAGTAGATGCAAATTGCCCTAGTGACTTACCTTCCACTCAGGGCTCTTTGAGTTCTTCCTGATAAAGCTGAGTAGGGACTTAAAGACTAGAAGCACAAGTCACGTGGGTGACAGCCAGCAGATACAAAAGCTGAACTATGTCATCATGAATTTTATATACTAGAGTAGACCATGCTGAATGAAGTGGAAAGGTTACACTAAAGTAAAAAAAATTTTTAAAAATTCAGAGAAATTAGCAAAATATTATATAGATATTTTAAAAACTAAAAAAAATTAAAAGGACAGAATAGATTAATAAATTAGTCAAAGCAGATGAATCAATACAGTGTGGAGAATGGTACCATGAAAGAATATTAAAGAAAAATAGGATCGGTGATAAACTGTAAATGTCCAACTGGACTTTAAGAAGATGATTTGAGAGAAAATTCCAGCAATAGTGGCCTGGAAATTTTCAGAATAGATAAAAAAAATACAAATTTTCAGATTCAGAAATGGCAAGTCCCCAGCAAGAAAGAAATCATGAGTTCCAATGAAGATAAATAATAAGAAACTCATGCCTATGCCTACTACAGTGAAGCCACAAAAGACAAAAGACAAGAGGAAGGGAAGAGTAAAATAAAAACATGTGGCTACACAATAGTTAAGATAGTTACACAGCTAGTTTCTCTTAGTTCACGGAAAAGAAAGATTTGAGCTAATATTGTTTGGGCAATATTTCTTGCCTATATCTTACACTGAACAATACCATGAAGATAGCAATATGCCATGTATTAATCATTGTTACTGTCCTACTAGCCTGTTTTGAAACTCTTTTATTGTTATTTTTATTTTTGCTTTTACAGTAAGTAGATAAAATATGAAGGGGCATTAAAGAAATATTAAAAATATCTGAAAAGTTCAGATTATTTATAAAAGAAAGATACTTAATCCAGCAACAGAGTTCTCAGCAACAATAAAAGCTGTACTATATTGAAGAGGAAAAACTTGGAAAATCTTTAGAGAAACCATTAACCTATAATTTTATAATAAAAGAATGAAACAAAGGTATTTTATACAAACTATATTCAAAATACTCTCAATTTAAAAATGTGAAGGATACACTTCACAAGGAAGAATAATGATTATAAAAGGAAGGGTTGAGCAGTCAGGAAGACAGATAAAGAAGATGCAAAAGAAAAGTGGGTAAGGGCCCGGCAGGATGGTTCAGTGGTCTAAAGTGCCTGCTTAGGAAAGCTTAGGTGGCTGCAGGGACCGTGGTTCAATCCCCGGCACCACAGGCTGTGCCAGCCCTGCCCTCAGGGCAGGCTGAGATGGCCATAAAAATAAATAAACAAACTAAAGTTCTGAAACAAGAAAAAAAAAATTAAAGAAAAAGAGTGGGTAACGGCCAGTGAGACAGCTCAGCAGACTAAATACCTGCTCAGGAAAACACAGCAGGTTCGATCCTCTGCACCATGCCACACCAGCCCTGCCCCTGGGGCATGCTGAGCAGGCCACCTAGACCCGGTGTGGCGATGCACACCTGTAATACCAGTGCCGCAGAGGCTGAAAACAGGAGAATCATTACCAGTCCAAGCTGCATAGTGAGATCCTGTACCAAATACTAAAAAAAGTAAGAAATAAAACAGGTGAATCTAAACAAACTTTGACAATGATATTATTGACTATTATAACCACTGTTAATATTATTATAACGATAATATGAATTTTTAAATTGGTAAAGAAGAAAAAGGCTGCCCAAACTAGTACTAGATAACAACACTAGCTGGGAGATTAGAATGTGTGTGTGTGTGTGTGCGTGTGCATAAGTGCGTGCACACCCACATGCGTGCGCATGTACACACGTGTGCACACACAAGTCAGACAAAACAGAGCTGTGCTGATGGTGCAAGGGCAGGAGACCATGACTACCACCAGCTGGGCTTCCCCATGAGCTTTGACCATGAGGTGCAAGTCTCTACAGAATTATATGGAAACTCTCGACACTGCTGAGGAGCTGTGCCAAGTTTGCATTGAGTGCCTGGTACTTTGTTTCAGTAATATTTAACCTTGATTAAAAACACTGAGTCCCAAAACCACGTATTCTTTTAGTTCTTTTTTCCCCCTTGTGCTCATAGCCTCTTCCACTGACTTCCAAACAGAACATAGACAAGGAAGTGGCCCAGAAAGCACATCTGTGGCTCCTGGGTTAGCAAGCAAAGGTGCTATCCATGAGCAACACTTAGGATTTAAAAAAGAAACCTGACCTAAAAAACACAGTTCTACAGCCAGGTAAGAATTAGTTTCTGAGGACATTAATACTCTTCATTATTCCCTAACTAATACATTGGTATATAGCAGCACTAAACTAAATATTCCTTTGTGCTATGGTGCTGTGTTATCATTTATGGGTTATTCACACTTAATTTTAAAATAGATATTCATACTCAAAGGTAACTAAGGTTCATATCTCCATTGTTCTTTAAGGAGACCTCTTAATTTTATAAACAGTGATTCAGTATTTTTTAACAACTTTGAAATATTAAGGATTCCTGGCTTAATACAAAGAGATCAACATTTGAAATTTTCTTGTGCCACTATTTTAATTTGAACAACAAAGAAATATTTACAAATTTGAGCTTAAATTGATTATAGCATTCACTGGCAGGCTTTCAGAGGCGCTCAGAGTCACATCCTTTTGATTTATTTCATTGGAAAATACTTTCACAGTGGCTTTGTTTTAATGTCTTGCCTTTCTATATGCACCAAGGACTCTGTCAATTCTGACTATTTCTATACTGTTAACTTGTTCCTGTCAAGCTACAGGTAGTAACCAGAATGTTCACCAATCCATACATTCCTAAGGTATCAGTGAACACATCATATTGGGGGCCTGGTTAGGAGAGGTAATTACCTTAACAGTTTAGATGCTTTTTTAAAAATAAAATGGGCCGGGCGTGGTGGCTCACACCTGTAATCCCAGCACTTGGGAGGCTGAGGCAGGAGGATTGGTGCGAGTTCGAGACCAGCCTGGGCTACAAAAGTGAGCTCAAGGCCAGCCTGAACTGCATAGCGAGACCCTGTCTCAAAAAGACAAAAATAAAATAAAATAAAATAAAAAAATAAAAAAAATAAAAAAATAAAAAATAAAATGGACTGTTCCCAAATGTGAAGCTCCTAATGTTGGCACAGGCCTGGTTATCTGAAGGGTTATTGGAAGCTACAGGACTAGTTTAGACACCATGATTCTACACTACTAAATTTGTGGTAATCTGTGACAAATTGACAATAGAAAAGTAATACAGATACCATTCAGAAGACCATTGTAAAGCTGTCACACTGTGAGCTCTGAAAAGAAATTTGCTGCCTTTTCCTACTCTGTTATGATATCATACACTCATTTTCCACTCATAGCAGTGCACGCTGGGGTTGCCATTGTTAATCTTGCAATTGTGCTTTCCCAGTTAAAGACGCTTGGCCTTTGGCCTCTTTTTCATTCCCAGCGTGTCCGGTGGGTGGCCTGTGATGTCTGGCTGCTAACCTTAAGTGATATTTCATCCGATCTAATAAGCACTCAGCTCAGATGGTCGCCTGTGCACATGCCACCAGGAACAGCTCCCAGGGGATACCGGAGAGGATTCATTTTCCAAAGAGAATTAAAGCCTACATTGATAGCATATAAAATAAAGACTCCTTAAAATGTAAAGAGCAATGAGGTTATTTCATCCCTTCCTTGGGCTTTTAGGGAAAGGCAGATTTTAAATCTTAAGAGGTCTGTTTGCCTAGTTGACTCTTCAAAGACAAAGAAAACTAACTAATGAAATTTTGTCTTCAGCTCCTTCCCAAGCTTCTTCACTCTCTCAACTGGCTACTTTTTCCCTACCAACTTCTCCACTCTTCTGCCAGTTTCCTTGACTAGATACCTTGCAGTTATATTTTTTTTCTTTGTGATTTGGCACTAGGAAAGATCTCTAGCCAGGGTTTCTTTTTCTCTGAGTCCCCCTTCCTCAGATTTAAGGTCCATACATTGAGCCACTCTGGTTGCCCCAGGTCTGCGCCTGGTGGCAGGCAGGTTAGTCTCTGCCCTGAGATCTCCCACTTGGCGTCATCCCATTCAGTCCATGCTTTGGCTGCCTTCCCTGCGCACCACAGACTGCAATCTCTTGAACTGTGAGCCAAAATAAATTTTTTCTCTTTTGAAGTTGTCTATCTTTGGCATATTTTGTTTTTCACAGCAATGGGAAGCTAACACAGCAGTTTTAGTGAGATTTGTGGTGGAGGGGCAGAAATAAACAAGGCAATCAGAGTTTCAGGTGCTGTTGTAAATGGATTCTATGACAGTGCCAGCAAGGGATAAGGAAACACTTCTTCAAGTAATGGCAGGGTAGAGAAATAAAGAAGGAATTGAGAGATTAGTTGTCATTTTGAGAAGTGACTGTTTTCCAGAACATTCTGCAAAGAACAGTAGACTCTATGATGTGTGATGGCTGATTTTCAGCATCAAGGTGACTAAATCTCAAGATACTCAGACATTAAAATATTATTTACACTTAACTACTGCATTAATTACTCTTACTGCTTCAAGTAGGCATCAAACATGCCCCTGCTCTGCTAAAAGGGAAGGCTAGCTGTATTCTGCTTTGCAGTAAAATGCCTGGGATTCCTCGGTGTGTCTGTGAGAGTGTTTCTAGCAAGTAGCATACAAGCAAAAAGGGTGGGGCTAAACGGAACAAGAAAGTGGAAAAGGGCAAAGTACACCTGCCCATGGACATCAGAACTCCAGGTTCTCTGGCCTCTGAGTCCAGGACTTGCAGCGGTGACCCCAAAAGCTCTCAGACCTTTCACCTCAACTTTCTTTGTTCTAAGAACTTCACTTAGACTGAACCACCTTACCAATTCTCTAGCTTAAAGATAATGTATTCAGCCTCTGTAAACAAATTACTCTGATACAGTACTCTAATGCAGATAGATAGATAGATAGATAGATAGATAGATAGATAGATAGATGAATGGATAGATGGATAGATGGATACATAGATACATACATACATAGATAGATACATAGGTACATAGATACATAGATACATATTGTTTTGGTCTATCTGGACAATCTTCACTGAAACATACTATAACAAGGGCTAAGCATAACTCAATCACCATTAGTTTCTTCTTGCAGAGGACCCCGCTTCACTGTGGTTCTATTCTGTTCTTAGAACTGATTTTTTGTTCATCAAAAGGTTTTTAAAAATTGAAAATCTCTTAGTGATGACTTAATAAGCACATCCATAAGCTCATTCTTCTGGGATATTCTGGGCTATGTCCAACCATGAAAGTAAAAGAAAGTGTTTCTTAGAATGAGCCCAATAGTTTTGTTTTCCCCTACAGGTAAGTGGAGTTATATGGTTTAACTGAGCTTCAAAATGATTTTTTTTCTTCTGTTTGATTCCTCCAATAACGTATGCTGACCCTATGAGGAA
>PVJA010021663.1:0-35293 GCA_004027025.1 Myocastor coypus
CAGGATGGCTCAGTGGTCTAAAGCATCTGCTTAGAAAAGCTTAGGCAGCTGCAGGGACCGCAGTTCGATCCCCAGCACCACATGCTGCACCAGCCCTGCCCTCAGGGCCGGCTGAGCCGGCCATAAAACCAAATAAATAAACAAACAAAAGTTCTGAAACAAGAAAGAAAGAAAGAAAGAAAGAAAGAAAGAAAGAAAGAAAGAAAGAAAGAAAGAAAGAAAGAAAGAAAGAAAGGAAGAAAGAAAGAAAGAAAGAAAGAAAGAAAGAAATTACCAACAAAATAAAAAGACAACCCACAAATTAAAAAAAAAAAAAAAAAACCTTAACTAATAAGTATGCAAATACAGCTCTTCTATCTAGAATTTATAAAGAATTGGAAAACATTAGGGTCTCAAAATTCAAAGACCCAATCCAGAAATGGGCATCCTAGATGAACACACACTTCTCAAAGAAACAAATACTAGAAGCTTATAAATACAAGGAGAAATGTTCCACATCACTAGCCATCTGTTAAACGCAAATTAAAGCAATGCTTACCATCTCACCCCGGAAAGAATGGTTATCATAACAAAATCAACCAACAACAAATGTTGAAGTGGCTGTGGGGAAAAAAAAGGAACACTTCTCCACAATTGATGAGAATGCAGACTGGTACAATCATTATGGAAATCAGTGTGAAGACTCATTAAAAACCTAGGACTGGAAACTCCATTCAATCCAGCTATCCCCCTTCTGTGATAGCCAATTCTCAGAAACAACCAAAATGCTCGTCACCTGAAGAATGGCTGAAAAAGATGTGGTGTTTTCATACAATGGAATATTACTAAGATATGTAGAATGATAAACTGAAAGCCTTCATATATAAGTGGATGTATCTTGCATATATACTCATAAATGAAATAAACCAGACCCGTATGTTTAAACATCATGTCTTAGTTACTTTTCACTCTTGCTGGGACAGATACCCAACACTCAAAATGAAGGAAGGAAAAATTTATTTAGCTCACAGTTTGTGAAGATTTCAGTCCATATTCAGCTGGCCCAAGGCTGAGTGGAACAGGGCAGAGACCATCCAGATATGGCTGCGGAACAGCAACAATCGCTACAGAGGCAGCCAACCAAACAGGGCCCCAGAGCAACAGCTTTAGTCTGTCTCTCTGTCTCTCTTTATGTCACACTCAGGCTCTTTGCCTCAGCCTTATCCACCTTAGACTACACCCATAATCCCAGAAGTACTTAAAACACATAATCACAGTGACTCATGAGTCAAGTCTCAATCTATAGAAGTCGAGGCCCCATGAGTTCATGAGGCTTTGGGGAGACAACTAGACATAAACCATAACACATCATGTGGTCTCCCTATTGTAAGAATTCAAGAGAAGAAATAAAATTGGAAAGGCATAAGACAGCTAAATGGAAATCACAAACTTAAATCTTAAATAATGGTGAGACAGCAAACAGAAAAATTAGGAAACTTGGCATGTGCAAGACACTGCACTTTATATACACAGGATGAATTTGACAATGGTCCTAAAAATCTCCAGCAGGTTTTGAAACTGAGGATAGCAATGTGTAATGCTATGTAATGGAATGCCTATCATCTGTTCTTTTATATGTGTACTACTTCTAATTTCACTTCAATTATTGTTGTACTCTCAGGTAAATGTTCATTTTACTTTTTAAATTTTTTTGCATATGTAAGTTTGGTTTATTTCTCTTATAAGTATACATTCAAGATACATCCATTTATGTATGAAGTCTTCTAGTTTATCATCCCGTATAGCTGACTAATATTTCATTTTATGAAAATACCACATCTTCTTCAACCGTTCTTCAGATGATGGGCATTTTGGTTGTTCCCAGGATTAGCAAAAATATTTAGACATGTGTATTATAATTCCTTTGCATTATACATTAGAAGTTTGTATCTTACATTCTTTAACATATGTAGAAACAAATTATGTTTTATCACCCCAGATTTTTTCAGTAGTGTCCTTTGAGTTGTTGCTGATCCTCTGAGAGTAGCATTACTCTAATTTAAAATGAAATTAAACATGAAATTGCTATCTACGATTTTCCTTTTTTATAAAGTAATAGACACATGGTCAATTTTTTTCTATGACATTATAATGTAAAATGTACAAGTAGAAAAGGTTTATTGAACAAGGTGAACAGGGGTGGGAAGATTGATTCCCTCACCCTCTTTTTTTTTTTTTTTTAGATTAACCGTTTTTTTATTTCTCTTTTTTTATTACTTTTATTTTATTTTTTTATTCTTTTTTGGATCATAATTATATTTCTCACATGAAAAACCAATTGACAAAAGTGCTTTCAGAACATAATTTAAATTTGGAGCAAGAAAAGGAATCTTAATTAAAAGTGAGGAGTCGAATATATTATTATTTTTTATTCAAATATTTATTTATTTTAAATTTAACAATGGTTGTATTACATATTTTCATCATCAGATCAGTTCAGATGAATAGATATAGGTATATAAGATTGATCAAATAATTAAACATTAACACTTTCAATAAACATTACTTTTTTTTTTTTTTAACAGTTGACACACTGCATATTGTCCTTGCAATAGTTATACAGAGCACAGGGTGTGGGCATGTCACACCTTCCCACTGATATTGGTAAGGAAAGAAAAAAATTTATATTTCTTATATTAGGGAGACAATATGATATTTGCACATGTAGGTCTGGTTTATTTCATTAATAAGTATATGTTCAATATACATCCATTTATATGTGAAGTCTTCCAGCTTATCATTCTCTATAGCTGAATAATATTCCATTGTATAAAAATACTACATTTTCTTCAACCATTCTTCAAATGATGGGCATTTTGGTTGTTTCCAAGATTTGACTATTACAAATTCAGCTGCTATAAACATAGGTGTACAGATATCATTATGGTATTATGTTTTCAGTTCTTCTGGGAAAATTGCCAGTAGAAGGACAGCTGGATTGAATGGGATTTCCAGTTCTAGTTTTTTAAGGATCCTCCACACTGCTTTCCATAATGGTTGCACCAATCTGCATTCCCACCAGCAGTGGAGAAGGTTTCCTGTTTCCCCACAGCCTCTCCAGCATTTGTTGCTGGCTGATTTCTTTATGATAGCCATTCTTTCTGGGGTGAGATGGTATCTAAGTGGTGTTTTGATTTTAATTTCACGAATGGCTAGCTATGTGAAGCATTTCTTCACGTATTTATAGGCTTGCTGAATTTCTTTTTCTGAGAAGTGTGTGTTCATCTCAGATGCACATTTCTGGATTGGGTCTTTGAGTTTTGGAACCCTAATGGTTTTTTGTTCTTTGTATATTCTAGATAGAAGACCTTTGTCTGAGTATTTATAAGTTAAAATATTTTCGAAATTTGTGGGTTGTCTTTTCACTCTTTTGGTAATTTCCTTTGATGTGCAAAAACTTCTTAGCCGGAGGAGGTCCCATTTGTTGATGCTTTCAAGTGTTAAACGTGCAATTTGATTTCTGTCCATGAACTTTTTGCCTACTCCGTTGTCTTCAAGATTTCCTCCCACTATCTCTTCCAGAAGATTTAATGTTTCTCTTTTAATATTTAGATCTTTAATCCATTTTGACTTTAGTTTAATGCATGGTGATAGACTAGGTTCAAGTTTCAGTTTTCGGCATGTAGAGAGTCAGTTTTTCTAGCACCATTTGTTAAAGAGACTATGTTTCTTCCAATAAGCAAGTGTGTTTGGCCCCTTTGTCAAAAATAAGGTGGCTGAGTGTGTTTGTATTTACTTGTGTGTCTTCTAATCTATTCCACTGATCCTCAGGTTTGTTCTTTTGCCAATAACATGCTGATTTTATTACTGTAGCTTTATAGTATAACTTTAGGTCAGGAATTGTAATGCCTTCTGCCATACCTTTGTTGCCCAGAATTGTCTTTGCAATTCTGGGTCTTTTTTGGTTCCAAATAAATTTGAGGAATGATTTCTCCAGATCTGTGAGGTATGTTGATGGTATTTGGATAGGAATTGCATTAAGTCTGTATAACAGTTTAGGGAGCATAGCCATCTTAACAATGTTAGTTCTTCCTATCCAGGAGCAGGGAATACCTTTCCATTTTCTGAGATCTTCTAGGATCTCCTTTTTCCAGAATAATGCAGTCTTCATTGAAAAGGTCTTTTATTTCTTCAGTTAGATTAATCCCTAAGTATTTCATTTTTTTTTGATGCTATCATAAAAGGTACTGCTTCTCTAATTTCTCTGTCAGCGTGTTTGTTGCGTGTAAACGAGTGCCACTGACTTTTGTGTATTGACTTTGTAACCTGCTATGCTACTGAATTTGTGTATTAATTCCAGTAGCTTCATGGTGGATAAATGTTCATTTTTAAAAAAACAAAAGTAGAGAATAAGATACAAAAAAAAGTGCCATAGGAGTGAACTGCTATACTTCTGTATAGCGGAAGTGGGAAGTGCTGTGGGAAAATGTGCAAGTGTTACTTTTTTATCATGTTCTACAGGGATTTATTAGAATTTCATTAATTGATGGAAAATACTAGTTCCACATTAAATCTAAGGCATTTCATATTCAGAAAGGCAGTGATATTAAGCTCAAGTACCTATGTTATAGAGTAATAGTATCACTAAGCTTCTCTTCTGAAGGGTTAAGAACTTAAGTTTGCAGATCAAAAAATTAGAGAAAAAGAAGGGCTACAAGGATAACCAATATTTTGGCCCTAACCCCTCAACGTCAGTGAGGACTCAGGACATAAGAGAATCTGTACTAACATCCTAAAATTCAGTGGCATCCCAAACTTTCTGTTCAAGGAGATTATGGGGCCACAGAGGAAATGGATCAATGATGTATAGTGTGCCTAAAGAGAGTCATCTAGACAGGAAACATTCATTCAGGCTTTCACAGAAAGCAAACTGGCCAAGCAATGGCTGTGACTCATCCAGATGGCTGACACTGACAAAAGTTCTGTAAAGTGCTGTACATGGTTTGAAGGTAAATGCTGAGACATTTAACTGACCTTGTCAGATACAAAAGTTAAATGTTCTGTTACATAGGTCTTGCTTTAACTTGGCCTTAACCACCCAGCTGAAATGTTTAACAATGAGGTATAAAAAGTAAAGCCATATTAGTGTGCTGAGCGTAAAAGGCTCAAGTCAACAACTTATGACAATGCCAGTTCTGCAATAAACCCCTACTATTATGGAATATTAGATTGTGTATACAACTACTTTCTCACAGTTCAGTGAGAAGAAATATTTGTGCCAGCAGTGTTTAGAAAAGTTATCATGTCTGCATCTTGTACTCTGAACAACTACTAAGAAGACAACAATGTGCATTATGTTAATTATTGTGTCTGTCCTATAATGTGTTTTGAAACTGTCTCATTGTTATTTCTTATTAAAAGTAATAAAATTATTTTTTAAAAAGGTAAGGGAGACAGTGAATGGAGCTCTTTTAAGGGGAGACTAATCCAAAGCTCTAAAAATCTGGGGACTGAAAAATCTTAGAAAGAGGAACTAGTTAGTGAGAAGGCCTGGAAATAGGCCAACTTCAAAGGGTGAGCACCGCAGACTGATTAGTGGCATCTTGTCAGTTAGGAGTGGCATGAGGGACTCAGTAATAGAGAAAGCCCTGAGAGCTATAAATATCAATACATGAAGCAAAGTTTGAAAGGAAAATGATTGGTGATAATTTGAAAGTATGAGGGACCAGCACAATGAGAATACAGTGTTGTTTTATTGCCTGCTTATAACTGCACATCTTCTAGTTCCCCTCCTTTTGCTTTCTACTTTGTATGTCTGTTTTCTGATATGAACATTTTTCCAGCATGTCAGCTGATAGGATTTCTTGCTCTTCTTTTATCTTTATTCATATTCTCCATTTGCCTTTGCGTTTTCTCTATGAATCTCATGGCTTCCTCTTCAGCTCGCCTTTCTTATTCATATTAATTTTTGCCAAACATACAACTGCTCACTTCTGCAGCCCCTCACTCTCCTAGTACCTGAAGGATACTGCAGTGAATTAGCTGTAGTGCTCCCTGCCTTCGAGGAACTTGTTGGCTTCTAGGAGACAGATGAACAAAGAGCTGCAGTGCAGTGTATGCTCTGGAGTGGACCAGATCTATAGATGGCCCCTGCACAGTGGAGCTTTTTCTCTCTCTGCTTTAAGTAGTCATAAAATAGCAAGCAACTCCTGGTATTTCTGCTTTTAGCTTTCTCTTCTGAATCCCATCTCACATGCTGTCTTAAAATTAATCTCTCTGAATCACTGCTTTTATAAATATTGGAGTCAAAGTGCACCTCCAAAAATAAAACTATCTGCAAGCCAGGATCCTAAGTAGGATCCTAGAAGACATAAATGATATCAATGAAAAAAAATAGCTGCAACCCAAAGATATCTGAGGTTTATTTATTGGTCTTAAAGCAACACTCACTTCCTAGTCTGGATCACTGTCTTGACCTGTGTTTTTATAAGATGCTAACATTAGCAGAAGCAAGAGAAAAATATATGATTTTTCTATAAAATTTTGCAGCTATTCTCCCTGTCAGATACTGACTTAAAATGTTAGTTGGATATCATTTAATATTAGATTATTTTTAAGAAATAATTATATGCATCATTTAAAATATTCATTAATAGGAAAAAACACAATGTCCCTAGTCACACTATTCTCCACTAGCAGAAAATTTAAAACAGCCCAAATGTCAAAAAGGAAACTGCTAGGCATAAAAAAAAAGTTTTCGGGGCCCGGCGGGATGGCTCAGTGGTCTAAAGCGCCTGCTTGGGGAAGCTTGGGCGGCTTTAGGGACCGCGGTTCGATCCCCGGCACCACATGCTGCGCCAGCCCTGCCCTCGGGGTGGGTTGAGCCAGCCATAAAAATGAGTGAATAAGCAAAACAAAGGTTCTGAAACAAGAAAAAAAAATAAATTTAAAAATAAAATAAAATAAAATTTAGAAAAAAGTTTTCATACAAAAGGACTCAAAACAGTAATGGAAGTGAGCAGACTGCACCATACCGTGCTTCATCACGGGAGGTCTTCCTAGACAGGTATGGAACCAAAAAGACAAGCCCAGAGGAAGACATGTAGGCCAGGCCCCTAACACCAGCACCAGATGAGGAAGAAGTAGGCAAGATGCAGTCCCAAGACATCTGCCCTCACAGTACAGTTGTTCTTGGCCCCCAAAGAGAAAGTGGGTTACCTCTGCTCTGGTAAAGAAAGCAAGCACATTATGAAAGATAAATCATCCAGTCCAGGCTATCATCTTAACTTGTGGTGCCCTCAAGTTTATTTGTTTGCTACAATTTTTACTTACATGTTAATTTTTATTATCCTTGTAAAAGAGGATTATGTCTAACAGTGTTAAAGAAATACACAAATCATGTACCAATCAAGAATTAATGGAAACTGGGTGCGGTGGTGTGCACTTGTAATCCCAGCACTGGGGAGGCTGAAACAGGAAGATCACTATGAACCTGAGCTGTGTAGTGAAAGCCTGTACCAAATATATATTTTTTTTAAATTAAGAATTGATGAATGCTCCCATACAAGCCAGCTGTGTAACACTGGACAAGTTACTTTTCTTTTTGGTCTGTTCTGCAACTGGTTATCATAAGAACAAAACAAAATGATGTGCAAAAACCCTCAAGCTTGGCCTGTAGGAAATAGATGCTAGCACTAGCAAGATAAGGAGAAAATAAGAGATTTCTCAGCCAGAAATAAATGTCTTTTCTTGCTAACTGTATTGTTGTTATTATGGTTATAAAGGAAGTAACAGATAATATCTACTGAGCCAGTGCTATATTATAGGAGCTGAGAGACTGCTAATGTGTCCAGAAATCTAGATATTTAATTATTTAAGGTGGTCAGCATGTCATTTTTCAAGAGATAGACATCTAATATGGCATTGTCCCATAGTAATAAAATGCTATTTTTAAAATGTTAGGGTCTTTTTATGTTTAGTACAGGGTCTATAGGGCCTCACCACACAGATTGGACTCATAGTAATATTCATTTTCATCCTCCCAAGCACTGGGATTACAGGCATGTGCCACTACACCCAGTCTCAGTTGCCATCTCAGTGCATCCTGGGTGTGTGGGCATTCCAGGGATCTAACCCAGTTCCCTGCTCCTGCCTGAATAGGCGCTTTAGTCCACTGAGCTATCTGGCCAGCCAAATTTTATTCCTATTTGAGAATGGAACTGTCAACAGGCCAAACTATTGCCATTAAAAACATAGCTCATAATATTCAGATCCCACACAACTAAAGAGAAAAGCACCAGGTTCATTTAGGAAGCAAAGGAAGTGCAGAGAAAATGCGGGCAAGAGCCTTTATTCTAGTATCTACAGTAAGGCAGGCCAGACAGCCTTAGGACTGGCTAGTACAATAATTCCAGCAGAGTGTGGGAAATAAGTATAGTCCCCAGTTGTCTAGTACCTGGTCTTGGGGTGGTGATTAGAGAGGATAGTGGCCCAGACTATAAGAACCCAGTAAAACTGGGACTGGGATGTAGCTCTGCTTGGTTTAAATGCATCTGAAAAGCAAGCTAGCAGATGACAACACATTGTTCTCTAGGAATTGGCTGGTCTTCAGAAAGAAAGCTTCTGAGGCCTCTGTAAGGCCTCAAAAAGTTAAAAACCAAATATGAAAACTAGGAAATGTGATTATTATAGCTAGCCCAGATGTGATTTTGCATTTCTTAATAGCAGATTTTTGAAAATATTCAAAAATGATTTCTTCACATTTTAACTCAATAAGTCCAAGATAATTTTAGCATATAATTGATATGAAAATTACCGTGCACATTTGGACTAACCATGGAGGGTTAGCAGCTATTTTCTCTGACCATGCAGAATGAGGGAAACATAGAAAAATACACTGGAGTTGGTGGACAGTTCAGAGAAACCTCTGAGCATTTATTTGCAGCTGGCAGCCATGTGTCTCATTAAAGTAATCTCTGTCCACTCACCCCTGCCCCACCCAGTTGTCATCAGAGCTGCTCTTGCTTTTGCTCACTCCCTGTCCCTCCCCTCCTCTCATTAACATGGCCACACCATGCCTGTCACTTTCTCATTCGCTGACTTTCCCTATTAGCCCTCTCTTCTGGGTTAAACAAAGGAAGATGCTGCTGCTGCTGCTGCTGCTGCTGCTGCTGCTGCTGTCCAGCTCGTGTTATAGAAATTGCTACACTCGGGAAGGGTTTGCAGAGTGACCTTGGTGGAAAGAGGGTTGCTGAGGAAGTTCCCTGACAGGCTTCAGTGACAAATGGAGTTGAATGCATCCTGAGCTGCATACTGCTGCAAACATAGGCAATACCTACCCAACAAAAAGATTCTTAGTGATTTCGACATAAAGAAGGAAAATATATTTGTTTTGGCTCTTCCATATGTCAGTTAAAAAGTCCCAATATATATCATACTAAAGGGCTAAATCGAAACACAGTTCACGAACCTGAAATTTAGTCCAAAACTCACAGAAACATGTTATTCTTTGTTTAGATGCAGTATTTTCACTTCTTAATATTGCAGGATTCTTTCCCTGTTTCCTAAAAAATCAAAGTTTCAGTGCCCAAATCAACAAGACCTAAAGAAGATGCCACACAGCAATGTAAGTTTCTCATATAATGTTCCTTTGGTTCGACACATGCTGTCTGTTTTTAAGATGTAAATTTGGCACACAGAATAGTGAGAAATACATGGCATTGTCCTGAGCCAGGAATCCTGTGAATATATACCAGGCTAGAGAATCCGCAGAGCTCAGTACAGGCTTTGTGATCTGACACACGTTCCTTTCTTCTCCATGTTTCCTATAAATAGTTGCTGACTGATGAAACCCACAGAAAATGTCAGCAATGGCAACATTTTCCAGGACCAAGATTTAAGCCTTCACTAACAACTTCTTGTTGTGCTATAAAAGGTTAATAAAAACTGACAGTGTATTGTAATTGACAGTAAAACTTGAGCAGCATGGAAAAAGAAAGCAATTCTTGTTTACATTTTTATTTTCAATCAAATCACTCCTCATGAATCCCTCTTGTAAAATTCCCCAAGCAGACAAAATGAACTTGAACTTTACATATTTCTGAAAATTATATGTTGCTTATCATATTACTTAAAATATGCATTGGTTGTATCTAAAAGTATGACTATAAGAGCCTCAATTATTTACGAAATTGAGGATTACAGGATGATTCAAAATGTCTCTTAGAAATATTTCACATCCATGATATCAAGTGAAATTGCTTCAAAATATTAGTTTGCACCAGTAGAATATCTGTCTGATACAAGGCCACAACCCAGTACAAGGTAATCATTAGGGAGATGTTATTATTATTTTGCTAATTAGTCAAAAATTATTGGATTTCCCGTAGCTTCTTCCTGCTGAGCAATCATTTGATCTTGCTTATGTTGACAAACACGTCACTGATGCTGCCTCATTTGTCATTTGACAGGGACAGTTTTTGCTTCTTCATGTGTGAATAAAGAAAACTTTAGAGTAAGCAAATAGGAATAGGTATCAAACAGTAACTGAAATTAATTTTCACCCTTAAAAATAAATAAATAAATGAATAAAAAAATGAATTCATGCAATGCCTTGTTTTTTTGAGCAAACTGCCATTGTGTGTTTTAGAGAGAGCTGACATGGACGTCAGATCCCTTACATATAAACCCAGCTGTAGGAACTGAGAGGATCAAAGTGCGCTCTCTGCCAGTATGAAAATGTTGCAGGATAAACGAATGTTCTGTACAATGAATATGCACTAATAAAAATAAGCCAAATTAGAAAATCCAAAGAACTGTTGTGCTTCCTATTGAGAGGGAAAATAGGATCTCCTAACAAAAAGGCTGAATAATCCAAATAAATAGTCAAATACTTGGGTTATTTTCTTTAACTGTTTTAATTAATACTATTGATCATATATTTGGAAAAGCACAGAAAGTGCCCAGTTTTGCCCCTGATGGACTAAAATAAAAGAAATATGCTATATTCTATGTACAATACATCTTCAAATTCAGTGTCACAATCATCTGAAATTCTAGTCAGGCTGCTTAGATTCTTTTGGTTAAATTATTTTTAAAACATGTAACTAAAATAAGGTTGCCAGTAACTATATTGGTAAGGTATATTTGCTGCTGCTCAAAACAATGCATCAGACAGAACTTAGCAAAATTTCATGGCTTAGGAAGCCCCCGCCACTTAATGGGATCTAAGGCTTGGTTGACTGATTAGGCAGAAATCATTATGATATAAAAAAAAAAAGAGAAATCAATAAGAAGGTTTCAAATAACAGCACATTTGTATGTGAACAGGGGGAAAGATCAAGGTAAGGATAGAGGGAAGAGGTGCTGTGTGTGCAGGGCTGCAACAATACAGAGCTGAGCCAAATTCTTAAGGATCAGAACTGAGAACCTAAAGTTCCTAAGCAGCATCCTGAGGCTCTGCTCTATACAGCCTTAAGTGGAGATTAATAATTACTTCTATCTTCTATACAAGGAAATAATGCTTCCATATTGGTTCGGTATCCAAACATTCAGATTCAGCTTTAGAGAAATCCAAAATCCTCCAAAATGTAGGCATTCCAGGGTGTCCCCTGGAAAGGGTCTTAGGTAAATGGTTAAGTGGCTGCTGAGACATCAGAAACACAAGTCAGGAGAAATTCCCTGTGTTTTTAAGTTTATTCTTAAAGTATTACATTCAGTGATATGAATGCACTAAACTCATTAAAGTGAATGGTATTTTTATTAGTCATTAAAATCCATTTAGATAAATTTCTTTAATTTTGATAGAGTTTGTCCATAAATTTCGCTTGTCTCTATAATCTGGTTGTAAGGAAACAGTATCATACTTCATTTAAAAATATATTTTCTCTTGCTTTAAAATTAATATTTATGCTTCATCTTATGAAGTAAAGGCGTTGAAAATTAAATGATATAAACTCTCTTGAATGACCTATCAACAATAGCTAATTTTTTATTAAAATAGAATTATAAAATCAAGATACTAATAACAGTCCACAGATAATTTTCTGGGCTACTTTCAAATAGTTAAATACTGATGCCCTTTTATAAGGGAAATTTTTAAAGGTGATATAGTTTTCTAATCTTGTAATATTGACATCTACAGTATTGAGTTGGCTAGACTTCATGCTTTAACTTAGAAAGTAGTCATTAAAACATCAAAAGTTAAATTGTCATGCAATATCATTTTATTTAAAGCACTATTCTAAGTAATTTTGATATACTAAAACAAATTTGCCATAGTGAAAGATTAAGCAGAAAAAAAATCCCTTTCTTGTATTCAGAAAATGTCACCAGAAGACACCAAGTATATGTTGTTTAGAGATCACTTAAGTGGCATCTCAAATGCTTTCAATTTTGCTAAACAATAAAGTGGCTTAATGCATTACTTGTATATGGCCTTATTTGTACCCAAAGTTTTTGCAAGGAAAACAAAATGCCAAGGCCATTCTCTCCCTAGGTGCCTCTCTGGGACTCATTCTTAAACCATGTTTTCAAAGATAAGATTAATTCCTTAAGAATGAAATGAGTTCTTCAGAACATTTGATTATATTACAGAGAAAATTCAGTATTTTCGTCACCTTTTGCAAAGGAAATAAAACTCTAGTTCTCATTGCAAATGGATGCATGATATTAGCAAACAAAATATTCAAGGCTTAACTCAAATGATTAAAAACTGTGGCTGTCTCATTAATATAGGATTTTAAGGTAATGGCAGAACGGCTCATTGGTTCTTTGTGTGAATAATGTGATCAAATGATGGGGGGAAGGGAGGGAAGCTAAAAGCCTATGGAATCATAAGACCTTATTTCCATTGCCCAAGAGGAAAATATATAGATAGATTGTCTCTGTGCTTTATTCCCCGATGACAGTGATCTTTATATGCTGAAATACACCTATCTGGGCTACTGTTTATCAATAATAATAGTTACAGTAAACCTACCAGGAAAAGAAATAAGCAATATCTTTATTCAATTATATTATTAACAATAAACTGTCTAAACTTATTTTCCATTTGAAATTATAAGGATTATGCTTTGTCTTTGATTATAATAATTGTGTAAGTCTCCAGGCATGATGATACACACACACACACACACACACACACACACACACAGAAACCTCTAACCTGCCTTTAGTTTGTTTTCTGTCCTCAACACATAATTTCACATGTGCCCACTTGAATATTATCTTTATTCCAAATGAATGAAGTTATTTCATAAACTATATCAATTGAGTCCTATCACAATTACTCCTTTATTAGAAAATAGCTCATTGTCCATTACACAAAGTAAATCATGGAGAAAAATTATTTCCCAAAGAACTAAAACTGGTTTTAGAAATGTATTTCTTTCCTTATTGTTTCTTCTTTAATTTTTGACAATTTCTTATCTTTCTCAGAAATGCTGAAAATCTGTGCGCACATAACAGTCTTTAAGCTATGTTATATGAACACTGCATCTGTTGAGTAAAAATATCAAACAGAAAAAATATGATACATTCATTTACAGTAGTAATTCCATGCTTAGTAAGCATCTCTTTTGTTATCAAATTTGTAAGCTAACATCTGGGCTAATTTGTCCAGCAATATACTACTATCATATTACAACAAAAGGACTTTGGGTTTTCTTTCTTTTATTACTTTTGTATCTTAAATCATAAAATAGAACAAAAATCAGTGGAGTAGAACATAGGCTATACATGTTTAACGTTCAATCTATGTATTTAAAGAGACAGAACTTGTTACATAAGAGGACTAGTATTTTTGTGGAAACATTGGCTCAAAGGAAATCTAAATCAATTTACATTCAATGATTGAAAAAAATTCAAAAGAGTCATTACTGAATGTATGCCTCACACTGTAGCTCTGGATGTGCTTAAGGTTAAGTGATCACTCTGTGAAATTCTCTACATTATAATCTGCATTCTGGAAGGCACTGTGCTCCCAAGGATGCCAGTGGTTCTTCCCTGGGCTTAGTCTCTGCCATTGCTTTGCCCTGCCTCCCTGTGTCCAGGGCCAAAATCACACAGGCAGTAAGAAGAAAGCCCCCTGCTTCAGTAGTGATGGCAACACACCAGCACAATGGCAAAAGTGCTGGAAAAAGGGTGCTACCTCCGATCACTAGCAATTATCAAAGAGGCCCCCTGAATTCTCCCCTCAGATACAGCTCCTGGGAGGGAGCTACCCTTGAGAGCAGAAATATCCTCAGGAAACCATTTCATCTTGAGATTTCTATGCCATGCATTTTTAGCCTTGTTCCCATAAGAAAAAAACTAGAAAAATACTATCTCACATTTATTCACAGTGAATTTCACAAATGTGTTCTCAGACTAAAGGATATTCTTTTCATGAGAGGAGGCTAAACTCCCAAAGCTGACAGTTAATATTTTTGTTCTATTTTAATTAAATGCCTAAAACCCTAAAGGCATCCACAGTATTCATTCTAGGAGTTATTTATCTAGATAAACTGTTTATTAGTATAGGTGAGAGATTTTCATTTTATCACACTTTATAAATTACATGTGGCTACATGCCTGAAGATCAGCGTCTGCTTCCAGCAGATACTGTAGTTGTTAAAGAACAAAAGACAGTATTTTATTTTTCATGCCCTAATTCATTTTATTTATAATGTAGGTTATATTCATAATTTTGCTCTGTAAAGATGTAGCTGTATAGCAATGCTATATACACCTAAACAGGATTAAAATTATGAAAAGATGAGCTAATACTTAAATTCCTTGATAAATATCCAGCACATATTCCTAGAGGCAGATAGTGCTGTGCCCCCCATGCAATGCCGCAGGTGTTTGCATATCTGCATAAGAAGCTGCAGTGCAGTGAAGTGCTTGAATTATTTCCAGAGTGAGGGAGCATTCATGATTGGTCCAATTGATCACTGCAGTCGCTTGATATTACATAAAAGCTTGGTGTTGAAGCATATGGATTGGATAATAATCAGAGTTGTTCTGACATGGTCTATTTAATAATTCAAAAAGGAAAATTTGAAAATGATTCTGCACAAAGCTGCAGCACCCGGTTGACACTTTATTTATATCAATGCTCTTTGTGTAGTTTGTGAGCTGTACAGATTGCCTGTTAAATGTATTTATTCTTCTAAAGCATCAATATTCCTAATCACCATCACCAAATAATCAGATGCATCACCTGTCACTGTGGAAATGTTCTGCTTCTCTCTACGTGGATGTAGCAGAAACCAAGCCACAGGCAAATCACCACTTGTGTGTTGAAACTGCAACCAAAGATAGGGTTAAAGGCTCAAGGGCTGTGTTCAGTCCTCCTAGAAAAATCACCTATTGGTAAAACACAGATGTGAGCAGAATGCATCTATTTGATACATACTTTACACCTATTTGTTTGAAAAAATATGAAAAAGGAAAAATAAAACTGTATAGCTTAGTGATGGTAAGATTCTTTCAGGTGAGCGTGAAATGGGACTATTTTGACTGCTTGGAGGTAAAAGCCAAATGTATATGCATCCAGAGCCTAAGCCCAAAACCTTGAAATGAGTAAACACAAAGAGCTGTGATAGGGCTAGGCAGATATCCGCACTTCCAACTGAAAGTCTTCCCATTGTGCTTAAGACCCTGGAGGTGTGGAACCATTTTGATCACTGCAGCACTGCTGTTCTGTCTCCAACTGTGGACCCCCTTTTCCACTCTTGGGACATGAAACTAAATCTGTAATATGGCACAGACTTTCTGACTATTCTCACTAGAAGGAAATACTAAACTGTACCCATTATCAAGTTATCAAAAGCAAATCCAATCATTACTAAGGAGTGGTAAATATATTTTTGCCTTGTATTTACAATCACATTTTTAATCCCAAGAAATAATTACAACAATTAATACTTTCAAGCACATGCATGTTTCTATTATATAAGAGCAATCCTGATAACTTTTGGTCCCAGAAACTTGTGCAGACCAAATAATGCATCAAAGCTTCCATTTTAAATGCTGAATTGGCTTCCTGAGTTTTTAATCCTTAAAAAATATGTGAGAGATTTTTATCTTTGATAGAAGCTATAATCTTTAATATGTCATCTAATCTTTTGCATTTCATCTTGTTAAGATGCGATACATGAAATGCTGACACCTGACAACCATCAAGCCTCAAAATGAACCTGTTTCAGGAGACCACCTTTTCCCTCTATCTACAACATCAAAATGTACACATCTACACCTCATTGTCAAAAGTTATGTTTTCCAAGGTACGAAATAATTTTAAGACCATTTTCTCTTTCAGTAAATGAATCAAACTATGACAGATAACAATCAACATCCAGGGGATGCTAAAACTGAAAATTAAGCAAGTTAGCTGCTAGGAAAAGATACAAAAATTAAGATAACACATGTTCAAAATAGTTTGTCTTTCCTCATCTCAAAGTTCTTGATTCAAATAACCAAACTGCTGACAACTGACAGCTATGTTTATCTGCTACAGTCAGCGCTTGAGTTGAGATAGTCAGAGGTGAGATGCCAATTTAAACATTTTCAAAAGTTAACCTCATTAGAAATTGTGACCAACATATCTAGTTTACATATGGAGTAATAAACTTCAAAGCATCCTACAGAGCTCCCAAGGAGAAGAGGTTAAACTGGTCCTGGGTGTAAAAATATCATTTTTTGTTTTTTGTCCTTGCAAATGCTTCCCTCCATGCTGAAATAGTCTGAATAGGCTCTACCATCTGAAGAAAATATGGTTTTCTTCAGATTTGACTTTCTAAAGAATATTCTTGGTAGATTTAATGAACACAAGGATAGGAACATAGGGTATTAAGAGAAATTTAAAAGGCCCCAGACTGAAATTATAGGCCCTATTTTTTTATTTCTGATCAAAAGTTTTAACTCTTACAAAAAGGAATGTAATCAAGGTGCAACATAAAAGTTCAATGACAAAATACCACAATAGCATCTGCAGGTGAGTTTTAGCCAAGGATTTCAGTACAGGTACCTAAGCATTACCAAGAACTGGTCATAGCATGCTTTCTTGACCTACTGCATCTATACTGTTCCCTGGTCACTATAGAAGTGTCCCTGACATTGTATTCTTTTTGTTGTTGTTTCTTTTTGTTTTTATTTATTTGTTTGTTTGTTTGTTTGTTTTGTAGGACTGGGGTTTGAACTCACAACCCTGCACTTGCCAGGCAGGCATTTGTGCCACAGAGCTATCTCCCCAGCCCCTGAGTTGTATTCTAAATGAGTAAAATAAACTTATATAGGCATAGGCTGGCTTATTTCATATGTACATCTAATTTTATCCCAAAACATGTAATTTAAGACTTACATTAATGCCATTGTGTAGACACTAAGCCTAAAGCCTACACATGTCAAGTAAGATACCAAGAGTCCAATTTCTGAAGAAAAAATCTTTAGGTTTTAAACATTAAGCTTTAGGGACATATTCACTGATTTATTCTGTAATTAAACTACAAATAATAAGTGACAATAAAAGCATAAATCATAAGTTAGGTAATCTTCATCTCATATTGGTGAAAAAAACATTCTACTTACCTACTTAGCTAATTATTGATTTTATAAATGATTACTATTACAATCATGATATCAATTGCGATTTCATAGAACTTAGCTGATGCCATAAAATATCAGTTACAGGAATGTGATGGAAGATATGAGGAGTTACTAAAAAGTTTTCTAAGCTATCCTTCTAAGCCAAAAACATAGACATCATTTAACCACACTCAATACTCAAGTGTAGGAACTGACGCAGAGCAAAGCTGTTTCTCTGCAATTCAGCTATTTCAGCCTGCCTTCTCATGGCAGGAATACAGAGATCATTTTTCTTTTCCTCAGTAAAAATATATTTTATCTTTTCCTGCTTCCAGGACAAAGAAATCATATTAGACTAGTGAAATCATTTTGAATTCTATAGTAGTTATAATATACACAAATTCTGGAAATGAGTTTCAATGTATTTGATACATACGTTTCTGGGAATTTTAATAAAATGTACTTTTGTAAAAAAAAGATTGAGCATTCTTTTATGTTTAGTGTAGTATATGAATATTTAAGAACAGTAGCAATTATTTTTCGTGACTTCAAAAACTGTGTTACACACAAAGTTTGTGAAAAGAGCACAGTTTATAGAGAGAAGATCTGCATTCAAGTTCTTTGTCATGCACTGCTTACTAGGCCTCAATAAGACATTGCCTGAACATCAAACCTAGTAAGGCCTCATCATTACTAAGAATATGTCATCAGCTTTTCTCCTAGGATTGCTTTAAGGTTTTATTAGGATGACACAAACAAAAGCATATCCTAAACCATAAATGTGCTATGGCCGGCCCTTCATTGGTATCAACATTTTTGTAAACTACAACATTCTTGAAATTATTTCTACTTCTCATTTAATATATTAATTTGTTTGTTTGTTTATTGATTGATTTTTAGTGCCAGGAATCTAAATCATGACCTTGTGCTCACCAGACAAATATATATTTGCCAGACAAATATACAGCTCTGTGTCACTGGGTATATCCCTGTTCTTTGTAATTCTCCTTTTCAAGTGAAATCAAATGTTCTCAAGACCTATAGAGCTGAGATCTTGTCTGACATATAACCTCTTTTTAAACTAGAACTTCTATTATATTCTTTTATAGTTTCCACAATTTAATAATAGCTAATGAAGACTCCTTATAAATATCGAAGAACAATAGACTTAGATCGTCAAAGTCCTAGCCTGTGAAAATCCAGAATATTCTTCATATGTTTTGCTCATCTTGGAGCATTTTATAAACACTTAACACTTCTCTTGCCTTTGTGGCTTAATCTCACACACATTTGAGCAGACAAGGCCAGCTTTGTATAGTTTCTCCACAAAGTATCCACTGAGCCAAGTTTTTCATGAAATTGAAGCTCACAGACCACTTCCCAGCTTCTGCTGCTTTTGTTTTCGTTGTACTGCCACCAAATCCCTTCTCTGTCCTGGCACTTGGGCAATTTGTAAGCATTGTATGTAAGGAATGGGTTCACCCACGTTCAGCTCTTTCCGTATCTCTGTTCTTACCACCTCCCCAGGTCTTTTCACTATTTTCTCAGATAATTATAATTTCATTCATAGAATAAACTCTTTCATCAGATGCAAATACAAGCATTCCCTGCTTGTTGCACTCACATTTGTTCTCACATTTATTACAGTAATCATGTGTCTGTCTGTCCATGTAGGCTATGGTTTCCGCAAAGCAGCTCCCATTTTGTTCACCATTACATTACCAGCATCTACACCTAAGGTGCTCAGCAAATGTTTGCTGAATGGAATTAATAAATTAGAATCTACAGGAGGGATAAGAAATCAGAATACACTTTAAATAATGGTACATTTAAACTGACTTTCAGTATAGAGTCCTTAGGTGCCTATGTTGTGAAAGTTGTGTCCTCAACATTATCCACCGAAATTGAAGAAAATAAGGAAAGGAGAGAGCACAGAAAAGAAGATGAAAAAAAAAAAGAGAAACAAAGAACATAACTTAATAGTCAATATTTATATTGCATTGAACTTATTAATGTCATATTATTATTTCTTCAAGGTTTTACTACATAGTGCTTTTATTCAGTGTACTTAGGTAGAAAATCAGTAAGCTACAAGACTGTGCATATTATTAAGAAAATACTTTTTAAAATTAAACTTGCTAGAATTTCTCAAAATATATCCAGATATGCATCATTTTGTATTAAGCTTTAAGAAATAAGAATGCTATTTATTGACCTAAATGTGCAAATCAATGAAACCCATTCTGATCCCTGTTTTTTTGTTTTTTGTTTTTTTTTTAAAGAACCTCTCAATTTATGGTTAGAATTAAATCAAAATCTGGATCTGGTGGTGTATGCCCTTTTTTTTCTATGTACAATAAAGAAACCAACCAAATGGCACAATAGACTTTAATATTATGGGGAAACGCATCTGCCGTTTGGTCTACTCTCGTCCTGATGAAATGGTTTGGGGTCAGCGCACAGTTGCAGCTCCTAAATGCAAATCACGGCATGATCCCAGCACATGGAATTACATCAGCGCTTTTGATGAGAGAACAGAATCAATACAGAGGTCAGAAGTGCACCATTGGGAGGAGAGCCGCAATCAGGCACAGGGATTCCCCAAGATTACAATTCCCCTGATGAGAAGGCGCAGTTGCAAGAGCTTTCTTAATGTAGAGAGGCTACCTACAGACCACGCAAAGGACTTGCACACAGAGGATTTTTCTATACCCTCACTCAGCTCTGCACAGACTTGATTGGATTATGTGGCAAAGTTTGCCAACAAAATGCTGATATATAAGACAAAACTTTCAAAAAATCAATACCAAATAATTGCTCGGGCCATGCTGGAAGATAAACGTATTCTGCGTCTTATATGTCTTCAGTTCTAGAGTGCAGTAAAACACCGAGCTGGAGAACTAAGCTGTTCTTATTGTGTATAATATACCTTTGTATATCAGCAGGCAGCACAAGTCATTTCCTTCCCTGCTGCTCAATACCCAGTGATCCCATCTCTTCTATATTCATTTTTTGTACCAGACTGATGTCCTTAAATGCTATGCTGCTGTCAATCCTTGGATATTCCTTACCTGGTAGCCAAAGAGAATGCTTAGGAATGAATCTCTTTTCCCCACAGTAAATGTCTCCTGGTGGTGGTGTAGTTTGCTAAGTTTAAGAAATAGATTATAATATCAACATACTGTATTTTCCATAAAATGGTGTCCAACAGAATGCACTGCACAATTTATTTCTATGTTGAATGGATCAGTGATGAGGTGAAGCAGAAACCAGAGGCCCTTTGTTACTGTAGTGTTTCATGAAAATGATTTGTGTGTGTGTGGCACAGAGTACTGAATGGGACAATATCAAATGAATTCCACATATATTTTCTTATGCAGTACTTCAGTAGCTAGAAGCCTTCTGTTGCATAAATGAAAGCAAAAACCGAATAATCTTTCACAATCTTAAGCCTAATTTTCCATGTTAAGCCTAATTTTCTATGTTTTATTAAAAAAATAAGAAAAGAAAAAGATCTAATTTTTGGATCATAGCTGTGTCTTTTATATTATTTGCCCCTAAAAGTGATTTCAAGCTTACACAACAGAGCAATGATCTAGGAAAAATCAGGTCAGCTGATAAATTCACGAAGTCGTACTTCCACCTTCATACATCATATCTTTTACTGTTGTGTTCAGACAAATGGATAGCTAAAAACATTTCAGTAAAAATAGTAGGCATACCTGTTCAAAATTCTTTTGAGGTAAATTTCTGCCCACCTTATTTACCTCAAAGACCTAAATTGTTACTTATAGAAAAATTCATCATATAATGTAATTTCAAGATGCAGCCATAGAACAAGGATTGGGAGGAAAGGAAGACAAGATTAAAAAGAAAACATGACAAAGTATTTTAGCATGAAATTGTCTGGAACAATAAAAGGTGTGGGGTTATAGTCACTAATACTGGATACATATTCTCCTCCTTAGGAATATATGACTTTTACATGATTTTCCTTTGCTCCTTATGACAGAAACAAAAAGGCCATGTTAACATTAGTCCAGCTTCATCTTTAATCACATTCATTCAGTAACATGTTGTAATTGTAAGATGAAAGACTAGTACCGTATTTACATAAATATAAGCAATAAATGAGCAATTCCTGAATTGAACCAAATCAATACACACTGCATTATCATGTTGACCTCTCCACCAAGGAGGTCAATAAATGTGCGAATTTTCTGAATAATATAGCATTAAAATGGAGTCAGATCTCCAGTTCTCTAGGGATATTTCCACCACGCTTTATCTACTAGTCTGAGTCTGGCTAATGACTATGTGACAGTGTTATTTAGGTAGATTCAGTGTGTGCAGCAATGACCCGCACCAGTGATCCACTTGGTGGAGATATATGGAATATTTGGAATGCAGCTTGTGAAGGTTAGCCAATATCCTCTTACTCACCACACATGGAAGCCTGATGACCAGCTTAGTGTCAAATGTGAAAACTAAGCATTTAATTTAATAACAATTAGAAATTTAGCACAGGAGAAGATGCCATACCTATAGGAACACACTAGAGTTTTCCATTTTTCAGGAAAAAAAAATCTATCTTTTAGCCAAGATATTGCAAAGTTGTCAAGAAAGTGTGTTTCTTGTCCCTGTGATACAACAAATCACTTATCATTACTTAAATTGCCATAAAAATTGGACCATCTTAGAGAAATAAATTACAATCACACTAGCAACTTACAGAAAAAGACAATGTTGTACAACTAAATTAAGATTATTTTTATATGATCACAAAATTAAAAGTTACCCTATACTACCCACAGTCCAAATCAGAATAAAATTAAAGTTAACAAATACTTATTGACTCTCTACAAATTTGCATTATTCATAAGAATTTTCCAAACATACATTCTTCAAAAGCAATTTATCATCTCATGGCAGATTATAAAATGAGACTAGGAAGCATAAGAAGTTACATAGGAAAAGAAATAATGTATATGAAAAGAATAACTTTCCATGGGGAAATTTCAAGTTCACTTTGGGAAAAAAATTATGCCTCTGTTACTGAATGTATTGACACTGAAAATTAAACATTAATTTTAAAACATGATGAAATTTGAAAAAGAGTTCAAGGGTAACTTACATGAAGAAAAAATTAAATATATATTTTTGAAAACACTAAAATGCATTTTTGAAAAAATGAATACCTGTTTTGAAAATACTTTGTAAAGTATTAAAGATTTGTTGCTTATTTTAGGTAGAATAATGGAATTAAGGTTATTCTTAACTGTTATACATTAAAACTGTAGGAAAATTAGTATGGTACTAGAATTTTGCTTAGAAATAATCCAAATAGAGAGAGACTTAAGGAATAGTATTTTTGAAAGATAAACCATGAATCAGTGACCATTAAAGCTGTTTGATGGGTATTGTGAGTTCATTGTATTTATCACTTGTACATGCTTGAAGTTATATATAGAATAATATATATGACACATATATATTACATAAATATACTTTAAAATATATAAACTATACATGTTTATACATGTAAATTATAGAGGTGAAGATAGATAAGACCTTGAAGTAAGTTTATCTCTACTCAACATGGGCTCACTAGCTTTCCTAATAAAATGCTTCATGTTCACTGTGTGCGTTGAAATGTTTGCATGAGTAGTTCATTCCGGATCCATCATATGTTAGGTCCCATCCTACGTGTTGAAGACACGGCAATCCTTCATCCCTTCTTTGCTTTCAGGGGCTTACATCGTAGAGGAGGACACAAGCATTTATCTGACACATAAATGAATAAACAGTTTGGTTAGTGCTCTAGGAAAATAGGAAACAAACAGAGAGAAACAAAAGAAAGCCAATGAAAAGAGGGTGGCTGGCAAGTCCATCTTTAGGAATGGAACTCTGGAGTCAGGAAAGAGAGAGGGGACTAGCACAAACGTAAGGATCTTCGGGAAAATTTGAGGAAGAATGTAGGCTGAAATAATGACCTTGAAATAGGAATAAGTACGATTCGTTTAAAGAGCCAAAGAAGGCCAATTGCTAGAAGATTGCACTGATCGAAATTGGAGATGAGGTACATGTCGAGTGTGAGGGTAAATAGCCTAAAGCTCAGAATTCATTTGCGTACATATTTTATGCAATACATATGTATATATGTATAAGTATGTATATATATATATATATATATATATATATCAATACATAGACATAAAAGTATTATTTTCTTGTGTAAGTATGTATCTTTTACATCTTAAACTTCATATTTTAATCCTAAAGGACATTTTTGTTATTAAAGAGGCAATACAAGTTCACTAAAGAAGACTTATTAAGATAAGTAAAAAGAAAGTTAAATGAAACACTCAACCCTACACATAAACACAATTACCATACTACTTGTTCAATTTTTCCTCCCTAATTATACACAATACAATGCAAAATATTACATACAGAAATTTCTATTTAATTTGTCTTCCTGAGTAATATCATACGAATAGCTTTCCATCTCAAATACCTATTACACATTGCATTGTGTAGATAATTCATTCAGCACAATTTCCAATATTTGACATGTTGATTATTTGTATTTTTAACTATTAAAAATAATGTTATGATAAACTTACAGATAAATCTATATCTATATCTATCTATCTGTATATCTTAATGACTTTTTTACAATATAATTCTAAATGTAAAATGACTGAAGCAAGAGTATATGAAGTTGGATAAGCACCTATTTATGAATATGACACATATATTTATGAAATGACACATATATTTCTTTAATAAGGTGTACTGAAGTCCTCCTTCACACAAAGAAAAAAGGATGACAGGGAATGTGTTTGCCTGCCTTTCTTTGGGGTCCATTCTTAATCTATGTGATAAAGCCTAAGTCAATATATTCTAATAATTAGAATCAGAAAATAACTTAGAAGTTCCCATTTCTTTTCCTTCTCTGTTAAGGAAATCTGTTAATGTCCTTGTTTAAATGTACTGCTCAGAAATGGTCTCAATGTTATTCTCCACGATTATAATATTAGATTTCTATTCGCACTGCATAGAGTTGAAATGTTGGTTCATTTTTCCTTCTTCAAATGAAAAATTGATTTTCTTCACTGGTTGTTCTTTCATTTTTTCCTAATAACATAAAGATTTTCTGCACAAGATTTCTGACCCCATATCTACACTATCTATCATTCTTTAGCTTATTGCTTAACTTCTTTTGAAAGCCATTCGGAATTCTTTCTACATTTAATTCTTTGAATTTCTCTCTTTTTTTTTTCCATTGTTTCTTTCCCTTTTCTTTTGTGCCTTTTGCTAAATTGTATTAAGTGGAAGTGTTCAGAATCAAGCTTCTCTGAAAATATGGGGTAGAGTCTATGTGATATTGTGCAGGAGAAAACAGGCTGTTCATGCCCAAGCTTTGTTCAGGACTTCCTGCAGAACAGGCCCAGGGAAACAGTGTTCCCCTATTCATTACCACTAACTAAAGCAGTGCAAGTTTCCACTTAAAAGTAGAGTACACACTGACTTTTAAAAGCAAATGTAACACGTTATTAGGACAAAGCCATTTTAATGTGTGTCATTGGAAACAAAACTAGGGAGCTCCTCAGGCATGGGTGAACGATTGTAATTACTTGCTTATACAACTAGCACTCTCAGCAGACCATGAGTTCCTCAAATCAGAGCCTTTGTTTCATTGATTCTTGTTTCTCTAAAACTTAAAAATGTGTAGCACAAAGGATTACTAGAAATATATGGTGAATGGGTGATTAAGAAGTAAATGGAGGATGAGATTTTATAGTACAAATTCATTTCATATTTATACGGTATGGGCACTGATTTTCAAATATAGAATCAGATTAAATTAATATATTCAAAAACTATCTCTGAGATATGCATAGACTTCCCAAATATTTTATTGTACAAACCTATGCTTATTCTCTTGTGACTAATTAAGTGGTATCTATATAAATATTTCTTATTATGCAAACTTACATGTTCACAATTGCTTGCTTACTTCAGCAATTTATTTTTAAATACAAAACTATTCCTTTAATTAATATTTGCTACAAATCATTTGACCTTAAAACATAAAAATTCTGATTTCTTAATTTCAAGTTGAGGTTTCTAAATAAGTAAGATAAAATGTATTATTGCTCAAAACTTCAGATCACATTCACAATGACAGTAAAACAGGAATTTACTTTTAGAATTATTTGTATGTATTTTGAGTAATAACACCATCTTACTTAGAAAAAAATTCATTTTCACTAAAGATGCCTCCTGCATTTAGGTACTGTTTTGTTTTATTTTATTTTATTTTGTTTTGTTTTGTTTTGGTAAATTCTTCTGTCTGACTTTTCTTTCTGACTTTTCTCCCATTTGTAGCAACCTGGTCTCATAAATTCATACTAATCTATTAATCTCCACCACTCTTTTCAGTTTATAAGACACACCTCCAAAAAAGTCTGCTTAGCAAGATTCTTCCTTCTCTCAGAAATTTTTGTTCTTAGACAGAAATCTGTTGCTCAACTGTAACAAGTACTTTCTTTCACTATTTCAAAGTCATTTCATTTCTCTGTTCCTTATTTTTGAAATTTGGTTGGTTGCTATTTCATTTGTAACTCAGCTTCCAATGTTGCTCAGAGCCAAAATAAAAGGTACAAAAGGGGTATATGGCCTTACTCTTGGTATTTTAACATATAACTTTACTATTAAAAATGGAGTTAAAATTTGAAGTTTGACATTTGATCTCTTCTGCGTTTAGCCCAAGATGATATATGAATAGTTCCATCTCATGATTCTCCATGAGAATACTCATGGTTATAAAATACTCAACTCAGGACCTGGAGAAAACTTATTCAGCCTGTCCTGCAGCTCCTATTTCAGCATTTTTAATCTGTAATGGAATTGTCAGTCACTGGTTTCTTCGGACACTGGGGACAGTTGCAAAGTTTCCTACTTTGCTATCACTACCTCTTTCCTTCATTAACTGCCCGCTTTAGATAAACATTCATCTTCCCCTTTAGATCCTTAAAGTTTTCTACTCCACAGCTGTTTGCGATGTGGGATTGAATAATTTTGTAGTCCATTCTATGGCTTAGTGACTGCTAGGAAAGGGAGTAAGACTTAATTCAGGCCAGACTGAACTTTCTCTGGAACCGGAGTGACGTGTTCTTAACACTGGAATTGCAAATGTGAGGCAAAGAACATGCTGGAGCTGCTAGGAGATCCATTATTAAGAGGGACATCTGGATAACAAAGTCAAACTAGAGGAAAGCAGAAGAGAGGAGCAGAGGTAAAGATGGTGAGAGTCAGAGAAAACTGCTAAGTCACTTACTGTTACTGTGACAAATGCTTTATTTTGTCTGATGCTTTTCAGAAGATCCAGTCCAATTGCTCAGCTCCAGTCTGTTGTCTATGGCAGCATAATAGACTATGCTGGTTAAGTGTGGAGGAACACAGTGCTCACTTCGTGGTGGTGAGAAAGGGAAGGAAAAAGCTCAAGGGGAACTGGAGTCTGAATATCCCCTTCAGAGGTTCTCATCTAATGACTCAATTTCTTCCATTAATCCTCGTCCCTATAGGTTCCACAACATGATGGAATCAAGTCTTCAGCAGTGGAGTTTGGGGACTATTCAAGGCCAAAGCTATAGCACCATTTTATTGTTAGTTGTTAGGTACTCATGAAGCATTATAATGTGAGTTCTTCTTTTCTACAGTTTGCATTTGGATTTTCTCGTCTAAGATCACCTAGGATTTCTTTCTCTTTTTTTACAACATAATTTCTGATTTATCGAGATACACAGTGAAGCAATAAAACAGTACAATAGCAAGGCATATATTTAGAAGAGCCTAATATGTCATGAAAATTGTTTTTTGTCTAAACAAAATAACAGACACATAATTTCAATGAGTATTTTTTAATGTTTCCCTGGTAATATTATTTTATTAGTGGCATTGGTGGTAATATTTTTATTGCTAAAAACAAAGTTTAGGTGCAGAAGAATGAAATTAATTCACTATACTGAGTGGATGCTAAGTGGACATTGATACATAATTTATTCAGACTATCTCCCTGGAAAAATTTTCATTCTTTGTTGTACTTCCTGATGACTTTTGCATTTTCATGCATAAAACATTTTCATCTCTTTTATATTACCCAGGTCATGTATGTATCCAGCTGACTAATCAAATGCTATACTTGCAAGCCTCAGTTCATGACATGGGTATCTCAGCTCAAGCAACATCACTAGAAAATGAGGTACTTCTAGAGTACATTCTTACCCTATATTGTACTCAGTTCTCAAGTACTCTAACTCCCTTACTGTTCCTGAAAGCTACACTCACAATTTAATATCTGTTGCCATTGCTAAAGTTGGATTCATATCTAAACTATTTCAAGCAGTCCTTAAGTGCTTTCCTATCTGTTGCCTCTATCTCTTCAGATCTGTCCATAGTTCTGACAAGGCCATCCTTGCACAGCACAACTCTTACTATGGATTATCTCCCACACCAATTAAATTGAAACCAGAGTTAGAATTCAGACCAGGTTGTTCTGCTCTAAAATCTGCCTTATAATTGCTCATAAGACTTGAGATTGATTATATAGAAACATAGAAATAGTTCTATTTCCCTAGCTATGAAATATTATATCTGATTACATCTGAAACCAAAGTTTTAAGCTTATTTTAGAAGTGGAAATTAAAAGAAAGAAAACAACAGAGCCAAAAATATGGGAAACACAAATTACAGTCTTTCTGGTTAAGTTGGGGTAGTAGGAGCAAGTGAAATAGTTCAGTGCAGTAAGACACCTTTAGACAAGCTTAGCCAAGCACAGGGACTTTGTAGTTTGATCCCTGACTTCACATACCACGTCATCCCTGCCCTCCAAGGTACCCTGTAGAAGCCACAGAGTCCAGGAGTAGTGACAAACATTTGTAACTCCAGCCCTGGGGAGGCTGAAAACTAGAGGATCACAGTGAGTCTGAACTACATAATGAAACCCTGTACCACACACATTTTTAAAAGTTTGAATCCACTGTCATGCCCATACAACCTGAAATGTGTTGCATATGTCCACAGAGGCAAAGTTTATTGCCCTTATGGGTACTTCCACTCTCAAGGGTCATTTTATGTGTAGAGTTACTCTGTGTTTAAAATCATCTCTAGTCCTTGAAGGATGACAATGCCTGTGGAGACATATGGCACAAACAATTAACAGTGGGGATGTGCAGCACAGCTGAGTGAGGGACCTACCAGGATCCAGGAACCTAACTCCTGGCACAGAGCATGAGTTAGCAGAGTTCAGATTTGATGAGTTGAGAAACTAAACTTGGTGAGAGAATGTGACTGGGACTTCTCACTGCCACACAGCACCCAGTAGGACATCAACATAGGGCTGTCTCAGCCAATATAGATGATGGGCTGAGTCTTCCTTACTCCCCCTAGGATATGCCCTGTTTAAAATAGTAGGGCCAACACAGTACAAAACACCAGGACCAACACAAGTCCAAAATCTAGCAGGGCAAGCATGAAATCCCAAGTTCCAACCAAAACATCCAAAGCTATCTGAGCTGACTTGTGAGCTCCAAAGCTCTTACACGGCCCAGCTCCTACAGCACTCTGGGTGGTAGCTCCAATAGCTTCTCTCTTAAGCCAGCTTTGCTCCTTCTTTACAGTTTCCCTTAGATGATCCACGTTTCTGGCTTTTCCAAACTTACGGATTTTCCACTGAATTGGCTTCTCGCTCTCTGCATCACACACTACTCTCTCAGGGCACACTGCCTGGCCTCCCAGGCCTTCTTATGAAATTGAAGTGAAAGCCTTCTTTACCTAACAACTCTTGCATTCTGAATGCACACCTAAAACCAATGCCAAGTGGATTATGCCAAGGTTTCTTGCCAGCTGCAGCAGTAGCCAGGTTTCCTTCTCTCTTGTCTGTAGGGGTCAAGCGCATAGATTGATAAACACTCTGGCCTTGATTCTAAGGAACAAATTTTCCATGCCGGCATCATTTTGGAACCTAGTTTGGCTGCTGTCGCCATTCTGGTACTTGGGTCACTGTAGCTTTCTTTTCAAGGCAAAGCGTCTTTCCTTTGCAATTCTGGGTTTGCATAGTGCAGAGAGCTGCTGCCCCTCCTGATGCCCTCAGGCCAACCTTTCGATTCTTTGGTTCCTTCATAGCAGTGGAGATTCTTTCAACTCCATCTTTTCAGTCCACAGTTCTCCTGGTGCTTCCTTCCTTGTCAAACTCACATCATTTGAAGTGATCCTGCTTGGCTCTTTATTCTTGATTTGCAACATAAATCTGGCTAAAAGCCGCCAATAACAACCATGCCATGGCCCCAGTAGTTCACTGCTTTGAAATATCTCTTGAAAGATTAATCAGTCCACCATGTTTAATCTCAATCTTAGGCAAAGTCTCTGGGCATGAGCAAAATTTCGACAGACTTTCAGCCAAGCCATAGCACAAGTTATCTGGTGTCTGAGAACCAATGGTGTCCTTTATTACAGCAGAAAACTACACAACCTGGTCATTACAGGCAGGCCCTCTGTCAGTCTTCTGTTCTGAGCTCTGACCAGAATCCCCCCTACAGAACAGCCAAAGCCTTTCCAACTCTTCACAAGTAGACAACCTCCCCAAACCTTTCCTATCTCTTCTGCCATTCTTTGTACCCAGGCTTCAAGCTAGTCTTTTGGTCTCAGCTCTGGCTGGAGTCTCCCCTACCATACAGCCAAAGTTTATCCAGGTGAAGTTTATCTAGCTCTTTGTAAGTAAGAAATATCTCTGAACCTTTCCTATCTCTTCCTATACACCATTTCCAAAAACTCACGATTCAAATGGTCAGCTTAGTCACAGCAAAAACTTCATTCCTGGTATCAAATTCTGTTTTAGTTATTCTTCTCTCATTGCTGGGACAAACACCCAACACCCAAAATCAAGGAAGGAAAGGTTTATTTAGCTCACAGTTACTGGAGGTTTCAGTCCATATTCTGCTGGTCCAAGGTGGAATGGAACAGAGCAGAGAGCATCCAGTTCACAGCAGCAGAACAATAACAGTTGCAACAGAGGCAATTGACCAACCAGGGAAACAAAGAGCAACAAAGAGAAGACCTGTTTCTCTGTCTCTCTTATATTACATTCGGGCTGTCTGCCTCAGCCTATCTGCCTCAGGTCACACTCATAATCCTAGCAGTACTCAGATCCATAATCTCACCAGTACTAACACATATAATCCCAGTGGATCATGAATCAAGTCTCAAACTCTAGAAGTCCCGCCCTATAATTGCAGGTGGCTTTGTGGGAACAACTAGACAGAAACTATAACACCTGATATAACTCTAAAACAGCTTTTTATTAAAATGATGTTTTATTTCAATTCTGAGTTTTGAAGAAATTTTTGAAAGTTTTTTAGAACCAGTATTTTTAACTCCCAATGAAAAAAATTAAATATTACAGTAATTTTGCTGACAAAATTTCCTAGTAGTGAATAATAAATATCCATTGTAAGTAAAAGACAATTGCAGCATACTTTCCTGTTGTCAGCATGAACCCTAATAGGTCTGGAGTTCAGCATAGAAGAGGTGATACAACATACAATGTGAATGCTTTTTTAGTTCTCGGCCTTGGGTGTCACTAATAGGCAAACAGGAATCTGTGATTTGGGAGTCAAGTCTAAAAAGAGGTCTGTCACTGAACTACTTCCAAACCTCAAGGGAGTGGAGGAGGATTGATTTGGGCTGAACCTTTGTGATAGCCCTTGTTGATGTACTGTTCCACATTTCCTATACCAAACTCTCATAGCAAGAATTAAAAGAAAAACTTGTTGAAGGTTAGAAAACCTTTCACAGTGTTTACACAGCACAAGAAATCAATCCATACTCTGAATCAAAATTTAAATTGATTCATCTCTTTAAAAATCTACCAAAATCAAATGAGAGAGAAACCTCAGCTATAATTTAATCCAAAAGGAAATTAACTTTTCTAAACCAACAAAAAGAGCATTTCAGAAAGAGGCTTGTTACTAATTATATTTTGCTGACATATGCCAATTATATTCAGCAATATTGTTCTTCCAGCCTGTTAGATCACATAACAGCCTGAGAGAACAATGGTGCTGGATTAACAATTGCAGTGAAAGCTTTCGAGAATCTCTCACTCAATTAGATGCTGACAAATATACCTGTAAGACATAAAAATTTATGAAATTTGAATAGTTCTATAAAGTATATGCTCTTGACACAGCATAAGCCCTAAGAAATATAGTCTGGGTTATATTTTCTTACAATTATAATGTTCTCTCCTTATATAAGTAACTTAGTCAACTATGTGGTATTTTAGCCATGTCATCGCATAACACGTGCTTAAATCATCCTTGAAAAGTCATTTTAGACTAAGGTACAATGTGTAACTCAATAATTCAATGACCTTTCTATTGGTGTCCAGTTGGTTTACAACTATGGACTCATTAATTGACCTTCTGAAATCCCATGGTGATAGATACTGATACATGGTAAATTACAAAAGCCAAAATTAAATAAGAAGAGAAATAGTTTCAAATATTAGTTCATGATATTCATCGGAGAAAAATAACAGAATGTTTCCACAGCCATTAAGCCTGCAGAAAAGTAGAGATACATAGCTAGGATTGGATGAAGAAGGTACTCCACATACAGAAAAAAATAAAAATAAAAAAGAAACCCTCGGGCCCAGCAGGATGGCTCAGTGGTCTAAAGCGCCTGCTTGGAAAAGCTTGGGCGGCTGCAGGGACCGCAGTTCGATCCCCGGCACCACATGCTGCGCCAGCCCTGTCCTCGGGGCGGGCTGAGCCAGCCATAAAAATGAGTGAATAAACAAGCCAAGGTTCTGAAACAAGAAAAAAATAAATAAATAAATAAAATGAAAATTATAAAAAAAAAAAAGAAACCCTCTAAGATTTTCTATGAACTCTACACTGATCACAGTTAAATCTTCACACCAAACAGTTATAAAACCTCCATATCTTCAGAATAGTCACTGTTAAAACTCAAATAACTGACTAATATAGATAGCCATCTTAGGATTTTATCCCTATATATTACTCACTGGATTAACTGAATGAGATATATATATATATATATATATATATATATATATATATATATATATGTCAGGGAGGTAGCTCAGTAGAATAAGCACTTGCCTGACAAGCATAAGGTCCTGAGTTCAATCCCTGGTATGCCCCCCAAAAAAAGAAAAAAATTATATATATATATATTTATATTTATATTTATATATATATGCTTTACTAATTCCATGTAAAACATTATGCTAAACTCTTTGTTCTTAGCCTATATATTGACTTAGCATTGTAGTCAAGTTCCAGCAAACCAGATTCTGACATTCCTTTATATTTTATCCTTTTAATTATTTTTCTTTTAACGTTGCTGAATTAGCCACCTCTCAAATAATTTTTGCATGTTATAAAATCAATGTTTCAGGGCCTGCTCAGCAGGTTAAAGTGCCTGCTTAGGTAGATGCAGGGAAAGGGAGTTCTGTCCCTGGCCAGTAGTGCTGGCCCCACCCCAGGGCACTGAGATAGCAACTGAGATTGGGCATGTCAGCCAGCATCTGTAATCCCAGCATTTGGGAGGCTGAAATACAGGAGATGGATCACTAGGAATCCAATCTGTGTAGTTAAACACTGTAAATCATGTACGAAATACATTAAAATGAATAAATAAGTAAGCAAATAAATGTTTCAAAAAACAATTATTAAGTAATGCATATGATTTTCACAATAATATAATATTCCTTTCTGTAACACCCTTGGGCTACCCAGAGAAACTGAAAATTTTAACAGGAAATTGAGGAAACACAAGATAGTGATTTAATTTCCTTTTAAAATTAGCAACTCTACTAGATATTGTCCTTTTCTTCAGCCCTTGTAAGTTTTTCTTGATGCTGTCTATTTTTTGGAATGGTACACAAGGCAAGATCAGCTGACGTATCTTTCTGTGTCTATTTCCTGAACTACAGATTCTGGCTTCTGGTTCAGAAGTCCGTACAGCTCCCTCTGTTTGGTCTCATTCCCATAATCCTTCCTTGCACCCGGGAAGACAGAGGACCTAACTGGATTTTGCATCATGACCTTGACCTGCAAGGTTTTAGAAAATTACTTCTTGCTTGTGCAAGTCAGCCAGTATGCCAGTGGCAAATCTTCCTTTTCAGTTGAGAAGATACAGGTCATGAGACACAGGCACTGCCGTGACCCGGCATCTTCGTCTTTTCCTCCTGTGACTCCTTTGCACCAACTTGCATTTGCAGCACCAGGAGCTCTTCTTCGCACTTCCCTCTCTCACCGCTGCTGCCCTCTTCCTCTTCCATGCACATATACACATACACACGCACAGAGAGGAAAATCTATATGTGTCAGACATTCAGCAAGGGAAAGACAAAGGCACTGAGTTAATTACCCATCATTTACTGCTGCTGAGAAGAGCAGATGGCAGCAGACGATATGTAAATGGCAAGGGGCAGTGAATTATTCGATTTTTTTAGATTAATCGTCGATGACAAAGGAAGTGATTATAGGCTATGACATTTATACAAATATATAAAGTACATCACACTAAAAAATAAGGCTTAATATTGTTATGAGGATGTCAGGCATAGGAAGATTATTGTCACAATATAAAGCAACAAATTTTACAATAGCCTAAGAAACTGTCCTCCTTCTACTTTAAAACTTTAGTAAGTCCCAGACCCTGAGAACAAAAGATGAACTAAAGTCTTAATATCATAAAGTAAATCCCTCCAAACTTACCAAATTAAATAATGTGCAAGATACAGAGAAGGAACCACACAGCAGAGCTGTGTTTATTGGAACATGTAACAAAACAGTATTGTTTGCTCACAGCAGAGCTGGTGCCATAGCAGTGAGTGCACTGTAAAACAGAAAAGGTGCTAATAAAATACTCACTAAAAATAGCAATTAAAATTAATGGCAGTGTTTTGCTGTGAGGTCCGTTTAGGCAGTGTGGGGAGGAACAAAATAAAAGGGGAAAAATGACTTTGTTCCCCTCACATTGAGATGTTCCTGTCCTGCGAGGCGCTTGCACACACAGAAAACCAGTAATTTCAAAGTCAAAATGGAGAAACTGCTCATCAAATTCTCTTCTAAGCAATATATGCACACATATGAAAGGGAACCCTGAGCCACAGACACGTTCACACACATACACACGCACACAGGAGTGCACACATACCAAACTGCCATCCTTTCCCGGGGAGGAAGAGGGCTCGCCTGTTATTTTCAGTAGCTTCAATAATTAATTGGTATACAAGCAAATCAGATGCTCTCCCTGGCAAATCAGAGAATCTGCCCCATCATCAAAATGTTTCCCATCACCTCATTATTAAATCTATATGGTGCTAATGTTATTAAAAAGAAAGAGAGCCGTGGAGGCTCACATTTGTTAGCTGCAAACATTCCAATCACTGCAGTCCTGAGGTTGCCCCTTTACATGAGAGCTTTGCTCTAAATATCAGTACAGAGCAAAGGAGACAGCTTAGAACACATTTATTTATACACTTCAGAAATAATTTCTAAACACACAAGATAAAACAGCACCAACACTGCTGCCTAGTACTTCATTGTTGTGCATTCTTTGTTGATAATGGGCCAATGGTGCCTGTGTTCCTATTTGTGTGTGTGTGTGTGTGTGTGTGTGTGTGTGTGTGTGTGTGGTGAGATAG